>WYDI02031922.1:0-15298 GCA_009867235.2 Psittacus erithacus | reverse complement strand
TGGTTTAGTGTGAGGTGTCCCTGCCCATGGCAGGGGGGTTGGGACTTGATGATCTTAAGGTCCTTTCCAACCCTAACGATTCTGTGATTCTATGATATATGGAGGCAATTCATTACCTCAGTCCTACCTGAATTAAATGAGATGGTCTGTGGAAATAGCACTTGTGTGCCAGGGCTGATCTTCTGGAGCCATGCTGTGTTACCACAGCTCTGTCAGGTTGCTGTGCTTCAACACTGAAGTGGCACTAAATTCTTTGTCCTTTTCTCTAGGTGGTGATCACCAGGCTAAAACTGGACAAAGATCGCAAAAAGATCTTGGAGCGTAAAGCAAAATCCCGCCAGGTTGGCAAGGAGAAGGGCAAATACAAGGAAGAAACGATTGAAAAGATGCAAGAATAGATTATTAGCTAATGAAACCATTAAAGAACTGCTAAAATTTAAACCTGTTGTTGTTTCTTCTTTAGAAAGTCTTTACATGGTATGTCTGCGTTGTGTTTAAATGTTCATTTTCATGTTTTGATGTTGGCTATGTAAAAAATACTTCCCCTAAATCAAGAACCTTTTCTGTTAAGAAACTAAAGACTCTTTCTCCATAAGGAATGTTTTCAGCCAATGTGAGAGTAGTGCAGTCCTGAAACGTGCATCTAATGACCGTTGTGCTTCTGTCTCTTCCACTGATCTTTAATGCTTACTTAGGTGGGTTCATGGTTTTAAATACTCATTTATACTCATTCTGTGTACCGTATATATTGAATATTTTACCAGACACTTGAAATAAGCTGTTTCTTTCCGTGAATCTCTTGTAATCCCCTTAAATGATGTGGGTTTTTTTAACTGTCTTATGAATTTGACATCAGAGATGACATTTTAGAGGTTCACGAGGCACACTGTGGCCAGACATAGCACTGAATTTGCTGTATGATGTCTTGGACTCTTGGATTAATGCTGGAGCTTAAGGACAGGGGTTTACCTCACCAGTGCTGTGCAGCAGAGCTGCCTGGTTTGACAAGGGTAAGAGTGAAGGCAGGCTCAATGCTGCTGCTAACACTATTTTGGATGCACTTTTCTGTAAGAGGAAATTAGGGTTTTAGCACTTTATACGCATAATTGAGAGCTGCCACAGCGTGTTGAAAACAGCCCTGCAATTAGGTGGATTTACTGGCTTAGTGAATGGCCTTAATTGCTGGTACAGAGAGAAAGCAAGCCAGCTCCTGCTGAATCACACTACTTTGAAAAGAGGGATGCTGAGGATGGAGGAAAATCACTAGAATTCCAGGTTGGAAGAGACCTTAAGGATCATGGGGTTCCTACACAAAGCATGACCTAGGGTACAGGTGTTCGGTGAGGAATCCACCACTTCCCTAGGGAGATTATTTCAGTGGTTGATTGTCCTCACAGTGAAAAAGTTTCCTTTCATACTCAGCCAGAATCTCCCCAGGAGTAACTTGTGCCATTAGCCCTCATCTTTTCCATGTTACTATGTGTAAAAAGGGAGTCTCAATCTTGTAGCCACCTTTTAAATCTGGAACATGGTGATGAGGTCTCCCCTGAGCTGCCTTTTCTCAGGGTTGAACTAGCCTAGCTCTCAGCCTTCCCTCACACACATCCCAGTCCTTGGATCATTTTTATGGCCCTTCTCTGGGTCCCCTCCAGCCTGCCCACATTTTGTACAATGGGGACCAAACCTGAGCGCAGTATTCCAGGTGTGGCCTGACCAGCACTGAGTGGGACAATGACATCTTTACCCCTAATGGTGATGCCCTTAGTGATGCTTGAGCCTTTCAGCGTCACTTCTTTTATGCCTGTTCAGAGCTTCTATTCACCCACGCAAGCGCACACGCTGCTAAATGATGTTTCTCTTCGCTTGCGCCTGTGAACTGCGCACGGCCTTCGGCGCCGCTGCTTCTCCCGCGCCCTTCCCGCGGCACCGCGCGCTCCGCCCGGAGGCTTCGACCTCTTCCCAGTCACCGATGCGCTCGAAGCCGGCGCTTGTCCCCGGAGGAGCTCCGCCCATCCCCGGGCAGCTCCTTCCCGCCCCGCTCCGCTCCTCGGGGCGCGGGTTGGTCCGCCCGGCGAGGCCCGCTCCCACAGCGCCGTCGCGCCGCCAGGTGCGGCGCCGTCCGCCGGGCTCCGGTGACGCGTCGAGCGCTGATTGGTGCAGGCGGCGGGGCGGGGCGGGGCGCTGCGGGCGGCCGTGAGGAAGGGGTGGGGAGGCGCCGCGCCGGGCCGCACCGAGCCGCTTCCCTCCGCCGCCTGCCCGGCCATGGCGTACGGTGGCCTCACAGTGCCTATCATCGTCATGAGCGTTTTCTGGGGGGTGGTCGGAGGCGTCCTGCCGTGGCTCATACCCAAGGGGCCTAATCGAGGGTGAGTGGCCGGGGGGCGACGGGAGGCCGGGGCCGCGCTGAGGGGCTCAGCTGTCCCCTTCCCCTCAGGCGTGGGGAGCTGGGCAGTGTGTGAGGAGGCCGCCGGGCGGAGGCGAGCCCGCGCCCCGAGGCGGCGGCCTGGCGGAGGCGCGCCGTGCCCTTGCGGGCCTGCCGGGCAGCAGCGGCCTTGCGGCTTCGGCTCGCCTGGGTTCCCCTTTCCCTCGCCGCCGAGGCCCGGCGGCCGCCGCGGGGCTCCGCAGCGCCGTGTCTGCCGGGCGCGGAGCCGCCGCCTCCTGCCGCAGTGCTCCTGCGGGCTCCCCGGCGCTGGCGCAGCGCGGAGGGCGGGCGGGCCCAGGCGCCTCTGCCAGCCGGGCTCCAGCCCGCGGCGAAGGCCGGAGCCAGGAGTGGTGTCTCCGTGCCTCAGTAATCCGTTACGGTGTTGAGTTTTCCCCTCCAGCCCTGTAAACATCCGCATACACGGCGTCCTGTGGCGAGGAGGTCAAATGTTAAGTTGGTGTTTGGGCAGTGACTCCCTTTGGTTTCCTTACTTGACCTTCTCTAACTTGCTTCACCATCTAATTTCGCACTGGGTGAGGGTGAAGAAGTTGCTGTCGTAGGTCTCCTTTGTGTGTTTAAATGTATGTTGGTGGCCTGAGGACAAAAGCGGGGGCATCTAAGCTGACGTTTTTCCTGCAGTGGTCTTAGCTGCTCAGATTAAAAACTGGACAAGTTTTTGTCTTTCTCTTTTCCTTAGGAGATAATGACTTCTTAATCTCTCTTCCTCTCTGACATCCCCTCTACTCCACAGGTACCAACTGTCTTTTCTCTTGGTTGTTTATCTAAACTCGGAGGAATTTTCCTCAAATTCTATTTAGCTCTGGTATTTGCTGCCTCCATTTCAAGCCCGGAGGGTGTTTTGTGCCTGAAAACTTGTCTGTCCTCAGAAATACCTTGGAAATACGTCTTCCAGGCATGTCCTTAAAGTATGTGGGTTGCCATCACATGTTCTGTAGTTACGCCAAAATGTGATTGTTTATCAAATAGGATGCAGAACACTGCTACATTCTATAGCATGTAGCAAAACAGCAACAAAGAAAACCCTGAAACGCTTTACCCAAAGTCTGTTTCTGAATACAGTTGTTCTTTTTCTAACAAAAGAAGCTAATGCAGATTTTAGCTGACCTGATAATTCACAGTGCACAGGTTAAGGCTCCCAGTGACTCTGGGGCTCCCTGGAAAGGATGGGTTTCTTAATCCAAGGCTATGTTAGCTTTGTAATGTTCATTTTAAAGTGGATGAGGTGGGTGTGTGTTGGGAGATGAAAAATATTAAATGTTACCTATGTCTCAAAAGAGTTGGGAGGCACTAAGCTGGCTTGAGGTTTTGTTCCTTGGTTTGGGGGAGTGAAATCCCTTTTTATAATTAGAAAAAGCCCAAATAAACAAAATCCTCTACTTTGCTACTAAGTTCCATTAGTTGCATAGATCACTTGCTGTTAGGAAATGTCATTTCCTCACATTTCAAAGTCATACGTGTGTACAATGTCATTTTGCCATTTTCAGTTTCAAGAGCTGCTTGGTTCTTGCTTCTTTTCAGCTTAATAATGGTTTCTGATACAGTTTCCTTTCAGCAAGAAAGGAAAATCTTGTAGTTCAAATTTTTTGTATTCTGATTGCTCATCATGTAAAATTAAAATATTTTTATACTGAAATTCTCTGTAAGGCAAATTTTGCAGTTTTGCAAGGAGAACGTGTTTATTGTTTACTGTTAGCGTTACAGTATCCAGCTTCAGTAGTTTATTAACTTGCTGGTAGAACTGACTGTGAAATTGAGTGAGGACACTGTGTGTGTAAGGTTTTGCTCCTCTTTGGAGTGATTTTTGTTAAATATAGCTGTTTACTTCTCTTTGTCAGAGCTGTGTCAGCTCTTCTGCAGAGCCTTAGCTGTGCCTCTGCAAATTATTCCGCTGGAAGAAGTTGGAACACTTGTGTTGAGTCACCTTCCACATGATCAAATTGAAGTTGTTCTTGTTTGCTGGGGTTTTTTTTCCAGTGTGTCTTGTGGTCAGTCATAACATGGCACCTAATCAGATGCTTCTCTCCTTCCTTTTTACAGTGTTATCAACACAATGCTGGTGACATGTGCTGTTTGCTGCTACCTGTTGTAAGTATAAATAATGTCTTGCCTCTTAACCAAGGCACAGTTCTGATGTAATCTGAAGTTCCTTTTTTATATCCTCAAAACATTTAGGAAGCAGCTTTTTGAATGTGTCACACATTTAGACACATGGTATTCTTTGACAGGTCTTGGAATTCTTAGTTTTAAAAACGTTCGGCATGCTGAAGTAGATATTTTCCTGAAGAAAGATACTGAATGAAAACAAACCTGAATTCCTTTTGTTGTCCTCTGGCACGTAACCGTTGAATTGTGTTCTGTGTTGACTTGATGTTGCTCCTTTCCAGTTCACTGGCTTGTTCATTCACAAGTGTA
This sequence comes from Psittacus erithacus, assembly GCA_009867235.2. NCBI lineage: Eukaryota > Metazoa > Chordata > Aves > Psittaciformes > Psittacidae > Psittacus > Psittacus erithacus. Next base: position 10,443 of record WYDI02031922.1, on the reverse strand, counting down.
ATGCCAGTTTGTCAGTTCCACAAGTTTTCTGATTCACAGTACAGTGATGACTTCATGCCTTTTTTTTGTAGAAGTTACACTTATTTCTGAGGTGTTATTAATTTAAAACTACTGATGAGTTTTGCTTTACTTAGTTTGGTTGAATATATTCTCAAAATCTGGTAGGGCAGTGGGTAGAAAAACTTATATGTGTGGTTATTATATATGACAATTTTTGTGACAAACTTGGGTGCTTTGCTGTATTAAGAACATTTCTGTTTAAATGCATGGTATATTTTCAGCCTGCCTCTTTTCTGTAAAAGAATTAGTAAAAATAACAAAAAGTCTGGTTAGATCTTTAAGGCTAACTTGTAATAAAATCATTGTTCAGAGTTCCTTTTGAACCTGAGTGGTATTTGTACTTTCCTGAAGTATTTAGGTGTTATTTATGCTATTCTAAGGAGCTTAACATGAATATTTAGAGAAATGCATCTCTAATCTCAAGAGTCATTCTTAAGAACTGGCAGTCAAAAGCCATATTATCAGTGTTGGTATGTTCTAGGAGAGGCCTGTTTGGATCCATGTTTTGTTAGCTTGTGCAACAGGCTTATGCAGGCTTGATTTAGATTAATAATGTGATATTCAGATTTTATATGCAGTTTAGGCCTATTTTGGGTTGTTTTATTTTACTCTGAGTATTTGATACATGAAGATTTAAGAAATGATTTTATTGTATGATTTAGCAGTAGAGCAAATTTGGTTCTGTATTTTGTATCTATGCAGAGTTTTTTAATTTAAAAAACTGCTGTTGAGCAGATGTAGAAGCTTGAAGAGATTTGTTGTGCCAACCGCTTGAATTTGGGATTGGAATTTAAGAATCTCAGGGCTATGAAGGCCTCCTTGACTGCATATAAAATTTGGTGTTTTGGGGTTTGTTTTGGTTTTGTTTAAAGTTCTCACTTGAGTTCTCCCTACTTTGCATTTTAACAAAAATGATGCTCTACTCTTCTAAAATCCTCAAAGCTCAGGGTTTGTTTTCCTTACTGGTTGAAGAAGGGTAGTTTCTTTGAAGTCAAGGCCATTTGATGTCTGCAGAATCATCTGGATTATGATGTGAAATGTATTTGTTGTAAATTTTCTTGACTGAATGCCATAAACTCTTCAAATTTACAGTGGTATTTCACTTGTAAGTTTAACGATTTTTGTACTGAAACAAACCTGTGATAAATCTAGTGTCATTAACATGATTTATAATCCCTTCTTGCATGTCCAGTGAGGGGGGTTCTTTTGTAATCTTGTGAGCCCTGACTCATTTTCTGTATTCCTTTTGGCTTTTGCCAATTACACCTCAAAAAAGAGAAGCAACACAATGTTCTAAACCATCAGTAGTTACGCCCAACGACATAAATTACATTTATAGTATCTGTTTGCCAGAAAAAGCAGGTTTTTCTTCTCATATTCTGAGATAGAATTTGCCTCATCACACAGTTTTTATTTCCTCCCCTGAATTCTATATGAAATCACAGAACAGCCCTGGATGGAAAGCACTTCAAAAGATCGCCTGGTCCAACCTTTCTTTTCTCTGCTTTATTCAAGTGTTTGTCAGTTTGTTCTTCCCATATTCTTTTCCCCTTTTGGGGGAAGCACTGAAAAATTTTCAGACCTTAATTCATGTGACTAAAGAGAGATCAATTTTTCATACTAGTTTTGAAGGAAGCCTGAAACAATGATTTCTGAGGATTCTTTATTAGATACATTAGGGTTAAAATAGCTTGTGTTGTCCTAGATATGGTCAGCTTTATTTGTGTGTCGTTAGGTGGCTGGTGCTGTTATCTACTTCTTTTGCGGAGTTCAGAACTCTGCTAGACTTGCTTTCCTACTCTGAGTTACCTTTCCAGTTGAAGGAAAAAGCATTTCCTGTCTTCATTAAACACCACTTGTCTGACAAATTGATTTGCATCAAACTGAATTTGTGTTAACTCAATTTGAAATCAAGCATACTTCAATTTAAAGCTCTTTCTTCTGTGTTTAGATTTAGCAGTGATCATTTTGAATAACTATATTGATCTCATGGTGTTTATTTGGTTGTCCTATGGAAAAATTTGCATGAGTAAGTGCATTGTTTGTGTACAGATATTGTACCCAGCAGCTTTTTGAAGGAAAATACACGAGCCTCAGGAACCTGATAAAATACAAGGCAAAGAATAAGGAGTTACTGCTGCAGAAATTACAGGTTACATCATGTTTTAAGATATTGTCAAAGTCTCAATCTATTTCGATGTTTACAAAGCAGTTCCTGAAACAGAACCATGATGTCCTAACAGAGTACAGGGTGCTTGAAAAATGGTATTAACTGATGATTCTGAAAGGATTAAAGTATAGTTGCCCAAAATGACATTTAAACAGAGAGAGCAGGACCTTAATTTGTAATATACAGCACAGACAGATGGCAGTTATGGTAGAAAGACCTTTTAAGCAATCTTCCTGGTAGAATGTAAGGGACTTTAATTTCTCATCTGAGCTGGGTAATTAACACTAAGTGTTGTAAGTGGTATCTGGTAGAATTTAAGGACCTGTGGGTGGCTCGAATGCTGTATTTGATTTTAGCAGCTCTAGAACATTACACATTCAATGCAGAGGCTTGCTTTGTTTTGCTTTGAATGTCATGTTTTGTTTTGCATTGTCATGGTAGATCATTGTATAATGCAGCATCACTTAAGCAAAAGCTTTTTCATAACTTACCTTGAATACAAGGCAGTTGTAGAGTTCAGTGCATAACTACTGTTTTGAATTTTTAGGCCCTAGAAGAGCAGGAAGGAGAAATACACTGTTGACCTGGAATTTTACTGTGGCTCGGAGCTTGGATATCCAGCATGGTCCCAAAAAATAGCTTTTGAAAACTGCACAGTGATTGCTTAAAGCATGCTTATATGCCTGGGACACATCGATGTTTTCAATGTGCTTCCAGCTCATTTAGTTGACAGCCATGCTGGGGCTGAACTTAGAGAGCAGAGGGGGGAGACATTTGTACATAGAGTTCCTTCCTTCCATGCAGTGAGAGAATAATGTGCTTTAGCAGGCATTTAATGTTCCTACCCTCCTCCCACTTCTGTTAGTTCGGGATGCTAAAGGCAGATGGCACAGTGCTCTGGCACCCTTCTCTCTGTCTTTTGTATCTGAAAATTAACCTCCTTGCAAAATAAATTCCATGATATTTTTAAGAGCTAGTTTGCTTTTCCCTTAAGTAAATGTAACATCATGATTAAGGTGCTTTCAAAAGACATTGCTGTCATCACTCTGGATAGCAAAGTAGAAACATGCCAATAACCTTTAGGTTGACTGCTCCTGGTGGTGTCTTGCTGATGATTTAATTGCTCTGTAGAGCCTGCTGTGTATTTCAAGGCTTGTAGGACTGATAAGAGGGCTGCAGGCTCAGCACATCATTGTAGCAAGTCCTACTTCGTGCAAAACTGAAAGCAGCATTGGAAATAAATATTTGTAGATTGTAAGAGGATGGAGGTGTTTTCTTTAAGTCTTTTTTCCCTGGCTGCCCTGGGCATTTCATGGCCAACCTGCACTTCATTTGCTGGTCAAAGCATCAAGGTTTGCGTGGAATTTTCCATGACAGCCTAAGCACTCTGATACATTTGTGGCAGCTCCCGTTACAAAGCTGCTCTGCTTTTTCTCCTCCTTACAAAGCGTTCTAGAAATAGCAGACAGATGAGCCAGTGTGTTCGCTGAATGTGTTTATATAGTTAGTATTTAGCATAGATTTAAATCCATGGAAGCATCCATAGCTTTTTCTGAATCCTGTAATATTTACAAAGCAAATATATATTTTAACAGTGGAATATTTATTTCTGTTTAGTTTTCCTGGATATTTTCCACAGACTACATTCCTCTTGTTCTCTGTTCTGGCTATGGCTTCTGCAGTATTAGTTTGTGAACTGCCCTGATGACAAGGCTGCTGTTGCTGATGACTTGGCAGTGTTGTTGTATTGGTTTTCTTGTTGTGGGTTTGTTTGTGCGTTCCTGTAGCATTGCACCCTTTTGCTTTGGGTCCCTGTTTCTTGACCTCTGTGCCATGTTTAAATTCACATTTATTCAATCTCTGATGAAAAATGTACTACGTCTGCAAGGGTAGATTGTCATACACTGTGACTAGAAGAGCAAATGAGAGAGAATGTTTATGAAATGTTTTTGTTTAAAGGGTGCTTCAAAGGCACTGAGAAAAGGGCTGTCTCTCTTATGTTTCTATATTCTGAGCTCGCAGATATCTGAGTTTTAGATGTCTCAAAACACTTGTCAAAAAAAAAAAAATAAAGGATGAGAGAGATGCTGTCAGGTGGTTTTGTGTTGTTTTAAATTGAACAGGACAATCCGTTTCAGTTGCAAAATGATTTGGTACCAGCGCTTCATTGCTGGTACTTGGCCTTTATGTTTGAGCTTGAGTGAAATTTTGATTTGATACTAGACCTTCCTGAAAATAGTCTTTTTGTCTCTGATAGTACTTGTGCTTTGAACAAGCTTTTCCATTATTGTAAGCTTTGTGATTTGGCTGATGTTCTGTCTTTTGGGTTGGGGGGGTTGTCTTGCAGTTGGCTGATTGCGATTCTGGCTCAACTCAACCCTCTCTTTGGGCCGCAGTTAAGCAATGAAACAATCTGGTACCTTAAATACCACTGGCCTTAAGGATGTCTGTCCTCTGCTGAAATCTATTGACTAGGTGAGTATGATCAGATTTATTAATATTTTTGGTACATTAAAGCTTCAGGAGAAATGGAGCAGTAGTTGTAGGCAGTGTGTTCAGAATTGCTAGCTGTTTTGCAGGAGAAATTACCATTATATAGACTGCAACAAAACATCTTTTGGATGTTAATCTTGAATGGATACCATGAAAAGCTTGGTCTGAATTCTTGTCCAATTATTCTTCTCTGCTATCATGTCATGTGGTGCTGTGTTCAGCAAGCAAGGGTTTGTAAGGAGAACAGAATGTTTCTTCTACCAATAAAAAGAAAATCAGGCTGGTGTGTCTTTTACTAGCTGGCGTAAGTGGATTTCCTAAACTTTAACCATTGTTAAACCTCTCTTTAAGCTTATGACCATTTCACCAGGACATGGCCTGGTTTCCCAGGTGATGTAGAGTTGCCTTCATTCATCTGGGAAGTCAGTGAGAACTGTAGTTAGAATGATTCTTCTCTCCTGTCAAAGTACAGCACTAACACTGAGCTTAGAGATGAATGTTGCTTTGGGTTTTGCTTGTTTTTTAATAATAGCCTGTGCGTAACTTTAATCATAGACAAGCCTGGTTGTTGCTCTCTAGGTAGTGCTCTTGGAATGCTGCTGTTGCAGTTCTTGGGTATGCTTTCTGACTTGATCTGCAGTAAATACAAGGTCTTGTACTACAAGTACTGTGATGACTTTGGGTTTCTTTGGAACAGAAGCATTTGGAGTTGGTTCATATGAAGGATAACTGTGGAAAGAAGTACCCATTATTTTAGTTCTTAAGCTGGTAACTGAATAACTCAGATGTGCTTGCTTTTTTACCTGTTTGGGGTAGGGTTTTTTGTCCTTTTAGGTTTAACTGCCTACCCCTCTGCTGTTACTACTTCTGTTTACGGAAGTCCAATAGCAGCAGACAGATGACAGTTGATGTTACAGCTCAGCTAAATGCTGTCTGTAAAGCATCCTGAACATTTACCCTGAAGCAATGCTCCACTGCTGCAAAGCAGGCTTCATCTGAATTGTGGTGTTGTCAGATTGGCATGTGTATGTGTCTGTATCTTCTCTTCTAAGCAGCAAGCAGAAGCTAAAGGTAGACTCAGCCCTGCTTCAAGTAGAGGCTTGTAATTAGCCAAATCAGACAAGCTGAATTTCCTGGGTACATTTTCACTGCTCGTGTGTTAACATATAATGAGCTAGCTAAAACAGAGACCAGTGTATTCTGGTAATGGACATACAGATCTCTGAATCCTGCAGGATAATTCAGTTGCCTGGGATCTGAAGTGTTCTGTGTGCTGCAAGCAGCGAGAAACTGGAGATGAGATACAACTCTTGGACTCCAGCTGCCTGATAAAAGAATCAGGCTTTCCCTCTCCCTTTCAGTGAAGAATTTTCCAGAGAGCTGAAGGTAGACACATACTGAGAAAGAGGGGGAGCTAATGTGGGATGGCCAGTAAGTTTTTGTGAGGAGCTCTCATTTTTTAACTTATTAGTGGAGAATTTGAGGCCTATATAGCACACACTGTTGTGCTGTGTGAGGCAGATTGGTTCAACCTTTGATCTGTCTGATTTCATTGCCTTAATTTTGGAATAAAATGAAAGTTCTCATCATCTTGAAACACAATGATTTTAAAAAGTAAAAGCCTATAATAGTCTTCAAATATCCTAGTTAAATGTAATGTTTTCTTGCTAGAAATGTGCTATTTCAGGACATACCATTCTCCATGGTCTTGTTTGAATTACTCTTGTGTTGAGAGAGCTGAGCAGCAAGGAGGTGCCTTGATCAGGCTGCAGTGTCCCATCTTGTGCTGTTGTGTACCTCTGCACTCAGAACCTCCTGTTGAGTTTCTCACTAGACAGAGCTGTGAATTAGACTCCATCTGACACTGCATGGAATTCCATAAATTTAGCTACCACTTCATGTTTGGTCAGTTATTTTTGGCTTTTAAGAAGTGTTTTTCCAGCACCTATTTTACTTGACCAACAGGACAGGCTGAAAATGCACACAGAAAGCATTCTAGTGAGGAGCTTCTACAGACATTGGCTTGATCGAGCTGTGCCAGATTACAGAAGATTGGCCTTTCTTTTGGGTCAATATCCCTCCAATTCACATGATGATAATGTATCAGATGATTTGTCTGCATAATCAAGTTAATGGCTTGAATGGCAGTACGTAAGAACATGCGGAATTCTGTAGCTGTGGTTACGAGGGCTGTAGCCTCTTCTAAGCAGTGTGACCCAACGCCACCTTTTCTCTGCAAATTTGTCAATTTAATCTGTGTTCTCAGACCAGGAACTTTCTTCATGCTGTTAAGTGCAGGAAGTATGATCCAGATGACTGGATGCTGCTACAGCACTGAAAACTTTCTAGGAAAATAGTTGTTCTGCAGCTTGTGATGTAACTACCTACTGCAGTACCTTAAGAAATGAAGCTGCTAAGAAAGCAGTAAAGTAGATACTATTATAGGAGGTCCATACAGGCGAATTATCTACAGTTCTTCACTATTTCTCAGTGCGTTTGTGGAGTGGAAATTGTTGTGGTTACCAACCAGATCTTCAATTAGTCAACTGTCTCCATGGAAAGCAGTAATTTAAGTTGCCTCTTGCTTTGCAGGTAAAGAAGAGATTTTCTCCAGATGAAACACTCCACTGCCCAAAGATGCCCTTAACATAGTCGGTTGGATACCAAGCCTGCATTAATGCCTTAACCTTTCTATTGTGCTTCAAATGGCTTGTTCAAAGCCCTATATTTTTTCTTACTATACCTTTAACAGTGTGCCTAATGCAGTTTATACTCCTCTTTGGTGCTGTAAATTTTTGTCTGTTAACTTCACGTGTGATGAAAATTTCTAAAGATTTTATGGGTAATAGCTTTCCTGTTCATTTTTCTCACTCTACAGGAAGACTGTATATATGTTACAAGTCTTAGGTTGTCTATTGCTATGCTGTTCTCCCCTGTTCTGTTTGATTGCAACTGATAAAATGTCTGCAATAAACTATATGAGGAAAGGACAAACGGTGGTGCCACATGTTGATGGCATTTCTTCTTTTAAATGAGTTGTACTCTTGGGAAATTTGGCCTTAAGTTTCTCATGCCTAGAAATAAAACTAATCTCTGCTTTATACAAAAAGTTCTTGTGCCATGTTTAACTGTTACGATGAGCATTTTAGTGGGTTCAATCAGACAATAGTTAGCGAGAGTTGAGCTGAGGAAACTTTAGATAATGTGGATAAACCATAATAAAGTCATGTCGTGTGATGAGATGAGGATGCTTTTGCTGTCTGTATCACGACCTCTCAGGTAGTTCTAAAATAGGACTAAGTTTGCAATTTAAACTTGCTGAAAGGTCTGCAGGTAGAAGTGAATGCTTACTTAGCTCAAGCCTCTTCTCCATGTATTTCCCATTGTCCGATACTGGGGGGACTCAGCAGCAGATAAAACGTACTAATTTGGATGAAGCGTGAATAGCAATTTTGACAGGAGACTGATTTACTCCCTGGCCTTTTTGTAGGATACACACGGCAAAAAGCAGTTTGAATTCACCAGCAAACATAATTGTTTTATACTTGGTTGACGCTTGCACATGAAATTGCAGACCTGATAAAGCACATGGCAATGGAGACCAGAGATGAAAGATTGCTGAGGGTCCTCGATGCCAGCTGAGTCCGTGGGGCTGGGACCAAATCTAGTAAGTTGTGTGCAAAGGAATCACTTCACAGTTTATAAATACTGCTGCATCACAGGAGTCTTCATGTGTACTTCTTGCCTCCTTACGTCATGGCCAGATAAACTGCAATTATTCCTTACTGTGTTCTATTCTTGTGTACAAGATGTAATGGAATGGTTCATTTTTTTTATCCTTTTGGATAGCGCTGTTCAGTTCTTCAGTGGGATAATACTCGTTACTGTACAGGAAATGCCAACATCCTGACAGAATGCTGTAACTTGCAGTGGCTGAAAACTGGACAGCGTAAATTGCAGAAGTAGTACAGACATGTCCGTTATGATACAAATCAGCAGGGTGACTGCTGGGCCTGGAATAGTGGGGTTTCCTCAAGTTACCTACTACTGAGAGCTATACTTTGACATGTGAGAAGTTGCTGTATAGTCTGGCAAATAATTCCGAAGAAAGTTGGAAACCAAATGATCTTATAAAAGCATAGGTGGTGGTTGGTTGGTGTTTCTGAAGTATGTGGAGGATAATATGTGTTGACCTCATGGGAGAGGGTAGAAATGCTTCAAGACATTGTTGACAATTTTGAGTATGTAACAGTTTTTAAAATACATTGATCTGCCCGACTTTTACCCTAAAGTGAGATGCCAGAAAGGAAACTGTGGGGTGACAAACAGCGCTATTGGTGTTACCACTTTTTGTAACAAGCTTTGTTTCAGGTTTTAAGATGACAGAAGTGAAACAGAGATGATGTGGCATGCCTCACTGTGGGTGAATTTAATGTAAAGAACTACGTAAAGCTTGAGCCAACAAGCCATAATTCAGTCTTTAGGTGTTTTCCAGCTAAAGACGCTTCCCTCTATCCAACTGGTTAATATTTTCTCTGGGGCAGATACCAGGTAGTAGCATGATTTAAGAAGCTGAAAAAATGTGTTGTTTGTTGTCCAGAATGTTGTGTGACCTACTGTCTGCATCGTGATTACGGAATGGTCTGCTCCATGTCTGCCAGGAATTAACACTGCTTCAGGTAACTTCTGCTTTTCATGACTGCCGGAAATCAGAGCCGACACACTCTGGTGTTTAAGGAACACTGCAGGTATCGAAGCTAGTAACAGTTTCCTCTTGTTCCTGCAACAACAGAACACAAAGTGTTAATGTACTTGTGAAGGAAATTTGCTGGTGCTTGACACAGATTGAAGCCAGGTCTGCCCCGATCAGTCCAATCTCAGCTGTGTGTTGATACTTTGGGGGAAAGAAGATTGAAGAAACTGACTCCATCATCAAGTCATATTGGCAGCAGGTAGAGCAAGGGTTCAGGTTGGGGGCATTTTGAATACTTTTGACTCCTTACATTAATATTGTTTTGGAAACTCAAATATCTGCACTTGTGCCCCTCATGGGATATTGCTCTGAAGTATGTATGGAAGTTTGAATTTTCATCTGCTGTAACTGGTGGAAGTGTTTTACTTGTGCAAGGGCTTTAAGTTAGCTGTCAGTGCTGGAACGCTGCTGCTCCCAGAACCACATATTACCAACTGGGGCAAAGCAAAAGCTGGTTTTTATGTTGTCTTGCCAGCCTTGGTGGGGCTTGGGGCCAGAGGAACGGAATCTTGTTGTTACAGGAGTTAAATGCTGTTTATAACCGGCACGACGAGCATCGCTGGAGCCGGGCCCCTCTCCCTGTGCGGATATAGGGCTGTACGGCCGCAGAGGGCAGGGACACAGCCCCGGCCGCACGGACCCTTCCTTAACCCCCCCGCCGCGCCTCTCTGTCGTCACGTGACGAGGGGGTGGCTCCCCCCCCTCCCTTTCCTTCCCCCGTCGCGGCGGCGGGCGGCGATTGGCTGTGTCGGCCTCCTCCCGCCCCGCCTTCCCTCCCCACGTGAGGGGGGCGAGTCACGCGATTTCCGGGAGCCCGTCAGGAAGGGACATAAACAAAACAAACCCGCAGCCGCATGGAGGGTCCGGGCCCGAGCGCGCGGGGCGGCGCCCCCTGCTGAGCCCCGGCCGCGCGGTGAGTGCGGGCCGAGGGGGGCGGCGGCGGGGCGGAGGTGCTGCGGGGCGCGGC
>WYDI02031920.1:0-73832 GCA_009867235.2 Psittacus erithacus | reverse complement strand
GAAACCCCCTTCTGAAGGTGCTGCCTGGTTAAAAACAAAACCAAACGCCCCCCCAACCCCCCCCCCCAAAAAAAAAAACCAAAAAAAAAAACCAAAAAAACAAAAATCAAGCAAAAAGCCAAACAGAAAACACCAGTAGCTTTGATTCGTGTAAACCAACAAGTAAGTTCACCAGTGGAGAGTGGTAAATGAAGACATTTATTTCATGTCAGCACTAAGGAACTTTGAAGGAGACCTTTCTGTGCATTACCACTGACGCAGCTGCAGTAGTGGAAGCATCATTTTGAGTTGTGTCAGTGGAGAACCGGGGGTTTTTCTGCTGTTCTGTCATTTTTAACAATTGAAAAATATTTTGTGCTTAAGTTGAAAGGAGAAAAATTTGTCTGGGGAAAGGAAATGGAGTTAGAAAATCTTTATGGAAGATGAAAAAAGAGGGTAAGGTGCTTCTGGAATCAAGAATCAAATAGAAAGAGAACTGGGTTTTGGCAGAGGTATTTTTGTTTATTGGTTGGGGATTTTTTAGTAATAACCAACATTTTCCTATTTTCCTGTTTTGTTTTTCTTAATTTCATTACCTGAAGGGACAGGGGGCATACTACTTGTCTTCAGGAATCATTACACGGAACAGAATGCCCCTGAAAACACAGTACTCCAAACCAAGCAAACCGTAGCCTATGTGGGAAGAGAGACAAGCCCTACAGGCTTCTTTATTTCTTTCTTCCTACACAATACTGGTTTTCTCTTGAAAAAATAAAACAAAAGCTGTTGTATGTGGATTCATTTTAACTGCAGTTATGTTGTCTTGTTAATATGGCAAAGCAATGTCCCTTGGAATCAGTGTGCCAGAATTTGTTGTGGTGGTTGTTAAAACAGATAACCATCAATTGGTACTAGTAAATTGAAGATCACAAGATTCATGGGCACAGTTTCTGTAATTGTGAGGATTCTTGGTGTGTGGGTAGAGGACAAGGGAGAAGTGACTAATTTTCCTCTAGAGCAAATCCCCCAAGTTACACAGTTGGAAACAGTATTGTCATGGATCTAAAACTGGTGAGGAGAGAGGAATTGCAAGGAATGTGAGATCACAAGAAAATGCGAGTAAGAAGTGAGATGGCTCAAGATTCCCTCAAGGATTAGCTTTGTTGAGGTCCACATTTATGGCCCTCAAAACCTTTTGCAGCATCCCTAGTCCCTCTGCACTCTGTTGGTGGTGAAGGATATACCTGAACTATTGAAGTTAGTGCTACATACTGATAACCGAGTGAAGTCAGAGAGGCTCATGCATTTGAACAGGCAGCAAAAGGCAGCATGGAACGAAATGTCAGTTGGGGCCTTGCAGTGTGGCTGCTTGCTGTTGCAGCAGGCACCCTTGGTTCAGCTGCCCAGGAGGCCTAACTGGCAGGAGCCAGGACTGAAGTGTATTCTTCTTATTCTTTCATTCACAGCTAGTTCTCCTATCCCTTCATGGTGCTGTGTAGATAATGAAGTTCTACCCCAAAGGTCTGGCTTTTGTTATGCCTGTAAGCACCTCAGCCTGGAGACTGCAGTGCGGTTAGTACAGCTTTGATTGTGTCAGTCTTACCAGGCCCTCAAAACAGATGTTCTTTGCACTCTTGCTTGCAGCCTCTGTCTGTAAGCATCCCCGGGGACTGTCTAACCACACTGACTGTGTAGCGATTCAAAACTAGTGATAGTAGCTTTCCTTAACTGGTAGTTCAAAAGTTGAAGTATTCACATTTGACACTGAAGACAGGACTTTCTAGCCTCTGGAGATTGACACTTAGCATCTTTCTTTTCAGTACAAACCACAAGCATGCAGGTTTTTCAGAGGTGAGAACTGTCCTCATTCTTCCAACTGAAGCTATTGCTGCATACAGAGTAAGATCCTGAAAACACTACACCAAATATCCAGTGGTTGGGTCAGTCTCTTAGAGGAAGGACTGTTGGATTCCTAGCTAGGTCTCAGTCCTCTCCCTGTAGTTTATTTTAAAAAGGTATGCAGCAAAGCAGAAACAAGCTGTAGAGAGTGGATTGTAACCAGGTTCAGTCTCCAGGCATGTGCCCTCATCACTGAGCTGAAGAATCTGGTTCCTTCTACACCCCTGTCCTGCTGCTCTCTTGCTTTTTGCCCAGTGAAGAAAAGGTAATGTGGTCGCACCTCCCTGGTGATGGGAGACACTCCATGTGGCAAGGGAATCTGTTTGAGCCCACATCTGTTTAATTAGGGAAAGAGTTGAACTTGGGGCCACCACGTATGCTGCCATATGAAAGACAGGCACCTATACCATCACTGAGAGAAAGCCTGCGTTACGTTTTGCAGGGAGTCTGGGCCTGTGATGCTTGTTATGTGTTACTTTACCAAGCCATCCAGGATCACTGCTGTAGAAAAGTCTCTTGTTTATCCAGCTAAAGGCATAAGCATGAAGTAAATGCTAAACTGCTTAGCTCTGTCCAGGCTGTTCCCACACTGGGGCATACCCAAAGCTGTTTCTCCAGGGGAGCATTATGTAGGAGAGCAAAGCAAAATTACAAGGTGCCTATACAGGAACTGTGTGGGTAGTTTCCAAGATCATCTGTTTGGGACTTATGGGCTTGCATTCCTCAGTGGATCTTGTTTACAGCTTTTAATTTCAATCTTTTCAGTCACCTAAGGCAATCTCTCCAGTGGAAAAAATGGGGATCATGCTCAATAAGGTTAGGGATTATTTGACATTTCATGATGAACACTAGACCTTACTATGTGCTCTCAGTGTCTGTCCTCATCCTGTAACACAAAAATTAATTATTTCATATGCTTTTCTAGGTTACTTTTCTTTTGATATCTGAGCTGTGTACAGACATTAAGGTGCTTATTGGAAAGAGTGTATTATGTCAATTATGCAGATGGGAAAATTAAATTTAAGCAAGTTTGTCAAAACAAAATTTATCAAAGATATCTCTGAATCGAGAATGCCCAGCGTAAGACACACAAAGCTGAATATTGCGAGAATGTTTAACACCATACGTTCAAACCACAACTATGTTCAATTAGGTTCACAATTAACTTTACCATCTTCAGGATCATTCTAGATATCAGATTCCAGATATCTCAAGCTCGGCACCCAGCAAATGAGGAATGCAGACTTACCATGCATCTCTAAAATAATTATTGTTAAACTACAGGTGAGTGAGGAGAACAAATGAAATTTTGTTAGTCACTTTTCATTCTGTAATGCCCTCAATCTTCAGGATTTCTTTACGATCTTTGTGCTTTTTACAGTTCTCGTGTATAAAGTCCTAAGTTTAAGAAACCAAACAATGGTGAAGAAAAAGCGAGGGCCCTTCTGAATAGCAGCTTTAACTTACAGAGTATTGAGACTCCCTCCCGCAGTAGGTATCACACCAGGACTGAGAGCATACTCTGTTATCTCATCTAGGTCCTTAGTGAGGATATGAAGAGTTGTGGCCCCTGTATGGGTCTCTGAGGAACACCAGTATTAACCAGCCACCTTTTTGTTGGATTTTGCACTGCTTATCAACACCCGTTGTACTCCACAGTGCAGACAATTATCCATCCACCTTGTGGTATATTTTTTATTCCGTATTTCACCAGTTTTACTGTAAGGGTACTGCGGGACACCATGTTGAAGTCAAGGTAAACAGCACACACTGCTCTTCCTCTTCTACTGAGTCAGACTTCTCATCAAAGAGTGGCCCTTGGTAAGGCCACCTTACACCAGCTGTTCTCAGTCACCTTTGTGTCCCTCTGGTGCCTGGAAATGTCTTCCAGGAGAATTTGCACCACAGTCATCCTGGGGATGGAGATGAGGCTGTCAGTCCCTGACTCTCCCATCCTGCCCTCCTTGAAGTTGTGAGCTTAGTGTAACCCTTGTGCTATACCATTGCAAAGGGCAGTGATTACTAATGCATTCAAGTGGTCTGTGTCCGGATCTCAGAATGTGTATGTATGTGCATATGAGAAAGAAAAAGAAGCAAAGCTTTAGGAAGCCTGAGAGAGAAAAACTTAAATAATCAAAAAATGAAGCAAAGGAGAACATGTCAAAAAGAAGTATTTTATGTGGTATTCTTTAAAAAAAATAAATCTAACAAATGTATTCTTTCAAAAGTATGGAAATTCCAGTGTCTGCTGCATATAAGTGTCTAGTTTTAAAACTCATTAAAGTTTAAAAAACTACTTTGCAGCTGCTCTGTGGATGTCAACACAATCTTAACCATGTAGTTATAACCAACATTACAATAATTTATTCCCACAGGACCTATCAAGATGATACAGCTGGCCATTATCCTAATCTGGGCAGATCAGCTTGATGAATACTGGGTGCTTAATTTACTACAAGTCTGTCAGCACTTCTGGTTAGTTAGTAGATTAAAACTACTAGATAATGCAATCATTGTCTGTAAGCCAAAAAAAAGAGAAAAGATAGTTTGCTAGAGCTTCAGGTGCCTTGTGCAGAAAGCTGAACTACTTCCCCACATAGAAATTCTATAAACAAGAAAATTGCAATTTGATTCATCTAGACTTTTTGAGCAGTTTATTCAATAGCTACCTATGGCAAAGTACTGAGGAAGCATCTAGTGTTTCCAACATGGTATTTGCTGAATTGGTTTTGCTGCTTTTGGAGATCACTATCCCTTTGTAAAGAATTGTCCTGCAAAAGGGAAGGCAGTCAATGGCAACGTTTCATCAGCTTTGTGGGTATGGAGAAAAACTCGAGTTTCTTGAGGGGTGTGGTCCTCTTTGTAGGAAGTAATGCTAGTATCTTTCTGCTGGTGGGAATTACACATCGCTTGGGCTACCTTAATAAAACATTCCTTCATGTACTGAAGGAGAAAGGGTTTATCCAACATTAGAATATGACTCATTTCTGTCCAGATGTTTTTCAGAATAGGCCACATTGTGTTTTTATTGACTTGCTGTTATTTTATATTGTCATACTTGTGCTGTAGTAGAATATTTTCACTGTAATAAATGGAACTTGGTACAACAAATAATTTTCCTTTTTTTTCTGCTTGCCCATAGATATCTAAGAATTTTCTCCCTATTCAAAATCATTGCAATGTAATTTGTAGGTGTTACTATAGAAACAAGGTAACTAATTTGTTACAGAGTAAAATACCTTGCCTATCACTTTTAACTTGATGGTGTCAACACACATTATCAGCAATTAAGGAAAATATATTGCTGAAATAGACTTCTATTTTAATTCATTTCAGTGACTGGCTATATTAATCTTTAGCTCTTAGTAGATACTTTGCATTTTAAATTGGGGGAAAATAGGATCATTTTCCTCCTGGAATTATTAAGAAGTCAGAAGTATTTATAACTGGCTAATATTAGTTTACAAATTTGTAAGATAATATTTGCATTAGAAACAGAAGTTGTAAAGTGTTGCATGATAAGGATTTGTTCCACATTGTTGCCAGAATCTTTGGTAAGGTGAGCTAATTTGAATGATGTGCATTTAAATATAGTTAATTGCAGGCTAATATTTCTAGGAAAGAAAAATGTAGATCAGTTATCTGATGGAGGACTGTATGAAGAGTAGTGATACAGAAAAGCAATTAAGAGCACATGGAAACACAATCCTTGTGGATAAATGTGAGGAGCACACTGTAGCAACAGGGATTTTGTTGGTGGAGCAGTATGTGTTGGCCTGATACCGAGACAAAAATTGGAAAACTAATTAAGCAGAACTATACAGTTGATTTGGGATCTTGAAGCCCTTCTTATAGAAGACTTAAAAAGCTTAATCTCTTTAGTCCATCAATTGATCACATGAGCTAACTCACCTGGAATCATATAAATAAAGAGAATAATTGTAATCACAGAAATCTTCTGTCTAACAGGCAAAGCTTTAAAAGATGTCGCACTTGAAAGCTGAGTCAAGAGCAATTTTATCATTTATAAACAAAACTAAAATACACAAAAAACCCCACTCAGACTAACTTAGCTGGGGCAAGGAATAAAAGAAAAAGGCCTGTGAAGTATTCCTTGTTACCTGAAATCTTTAAATCAAGAAGGTGGATTTTTCCAAAGGAAGTGTTCTGGCTCTTCCAGAAATTATGTCGACGTCACTTGATCTAATTGTCACCTGTACTGTGCAAAAAGTCAGGCTGGAGAATCAGGGGGCATTCTTCTCACCTGGAAACCTGTGATGCTACGAAACATCAAAATGGAGGAAAACCCCAAACCTTTAAAATGTGTTGCAAGAATTTCAGAATATCTGCCATAATAATCCAATGGGATGTGGTTAGACACCGAAATGAATGGATTTTTAAAATAATTCAATTTAACAGCCATTTTCAGCTCCATTACAGAGTGCTTTTCATGTTTGTACTCCTAAATTTTGATAAATAATCACTGGAGAATCTCTTTTATTTAAGGCTACACAGAACCTTTTCCCTCATGAGATTCTGTTTCCTTTCCTCACTGGATTATCAGAATTTTTAGGACTGATATTTCCATGCTGGATGTTCACCCCAGGATAACTTTCTGGAAAGCATATTTCTATATTTGGTAGTGTTCATAACCAACATCAAAAGCAAAATCACTAAAGCTAATAAAAACACACACTGATGCAAGAAGCAGTTCCAAAATATTGGACAGATTGGTGGCATAATTTTGAGATTTCCCAGGAGATTTCCATCTCTTTTATATATAAACTGTAAGCGGCAGAACTTTTTTTCTTATGTGTTGATAAAATATGAACAAGCTTTCAGTGTTTGTAAGTGCTAATCACAAAATAACAAAGGTAATGAGCACTGTAAGACACTCAGCCGACAACGTATAATAATCCCAGTGTCAGGTAAACTCTTTTTTTCCAGTATGCATATGTAGCTCTTACTAACGAAACTCAAGCAGCACCTAATTACTAGTAACAGAAAGTCACTGGCGTTTACCTCCCACGTATAGAGTCACACCTTGCCCTCCAGGAAATCCAGAGAGCTTCCCAAGAACTATTCCTAGCTCTGGCCTAGATTTCAGCATTTTACAGTAGAAATTCATCAGAGCAATCATGTCTGGTGCACATGGCTGAACTGACTGAAGAAATTAAACTCATCATGAAATCTGGTTTTGAGTTAGACGTTCTAGTACAGTAACTCATTTGTTTAGTCTACAGGGTTCAGCAAGTTTGGTGCTCTACTGAACACAGACCGATGACAAAAGATATCTCTGTTCCTGCAGTAGGAGAGAGAGGAGAGAGTCAAAAGCACCAGTTCAGTAAAAGTTACTGTACAAAATGACAAGGAAGAATTAGCTAAGATATTATTTTCCTTTGTATTTTCAATTTGATCATATTTTCCTCCTGCTTGGGAAAATACTTTGTTTCCTAAGTTTGTGAGGGATTACCTATGAAAGGGAAGGTACAAATGATTACCTTTGGCAGGAGAGAGTTAGGCTAAATGGTTCAAGCCCTATTTTTTTGTTTCACCAGTAGAGTTTCAAATCTGGAAAGAAATTGTACATTCAGTCTGATACTGGGATTGTATCTGTCAGCTGACAATGCATCCAGTTTGCCTCAGCAGTCCTACTTCAGGTGTAAATGTGCAGTACTAGTGCCAGTAAAGGACTCAAGAGACCTGTCCCATTCTCAGATTCCTTCCTCACAAATACTTCATGATAACCTCCAGTAAGTCCTTTTGTGCCTTATTCTTCTACAGAATTCTTGTGAAAGCATTTTTGCCTTTTATGGATATATAAGCGTAGCTTATATTCTAGAAAGAATAACAATGGCCCAGCAAATCTCACAGGGAGTCCTCTGGGGCTGGAGTTGGGGTTGATGACCATAGTTGCTACTTCTCTGACATGGTGACTAGAATAGGGAATTTAGCTCTTGATTACCCAATAAATACTGAGAAAGAACAGAGAGGTTCATACTTCTGTATCTGGCAGTGATGCAAGGCAAAGTGGGATGCTGTAGACGGGGTTCATGTCCTAAATTCAAACAGAATGATGAAACATTAGAGGGATTTCATAGAATAGACATAAGACATGATGAAAGGATTAAGATACTCTCCTTCTAACATAGGGCTCAAGGAGTTCCACCTATTTACCTTATCAAAGAGAAAGTTAATAGGGGCCTTTTACATACCCTTCTATGTACTAAATATCCATTTCAAAACACATGGCTTACCTTTGGCAGACAAAGATCCAAGACGTGCAATCTTAATTTGTAGTTACCCAGAAGTCACCATTGAGAGGGTTACCAAGAATTATGGTAATTTTGCTGATGATATTTATATCAAGATGTGATGTTTCCCCCTTAAAATGATACAATCTAGTTCAAACAGGAACTGGTTCAGGGAAATCTGCTCTCCATTACACAGGAAGTCAGACTAGCAGATCACACAGGTCACTTCAGTATTTCTAGTTTGTTAATTAGATAATTTATATAAATTCAGTTTAATGGCTTCTGTGATTGTTAATAAACAGCATTTTTAATGTTTCATGTTTGACTACAGCCCTGCCTGATCTCAATTATTTCTTACTGTATCTGGGTGGTGGGACTTTGTCATCCTACCAGCACCTCCACCTTCATCCCTAAGGGTTGCATCATTATCTTGTTACACCACCTGCAGGGTTGATATTGTTGATATGATGCTAACCACAGAATCATTGAGAGATGGAGCAATGGCATTGCTGGAGATCCCAACAAAACTGCACACAAGGTATTTATCAAGACCAAGTTCTGTTGTACTTTTAAAAACTTAACTAGAATATATTGCTGAGATGATTGTAGTGTCTTTGCAGGTGTCGGCTGAGGATTTTTATCATGTCATTCTAGATTTTTTTACCACTAAATGTATCATTTTCTAGGCTTTTATACAGGCTGAGGCTGATATTTAAAATGTTGTCCTCACTTGTTCATTCAGCTGTATTTTGCTTGCTAGTCCTGGGAACAGGCTGTCACCCTGACAAAGATGAGCCACATCCACTGGCCATGCTGTTGTTTCTCCGGGCACTCCGCCAGCTTTGCATGGAAAGCAGCCTGTCCTTAATACCGCCTCATGAGGAAGCAGTCCATACTTTTGGGGACACAACGACTTACTTTCCTTTGGGCTCAAGATCTTTCATTTCATTTTGCCTGTTGGCAGATATTAAATAAGGTAATTTTGTTGCTTCAGGCAAAATGTCAGCCTGGCACTCTCATATACTGGCTGTGTTTCTAGGTGTTATCCTACTTTAGGAAGAGGCAGGCACTCTACAACTTTGTGCAGTTCAAAACTCTTTGAAAAGTGATTTCCACTCATGCTTGCATTCGTAAATTGTTTCATTTTTTCTTATTTAAAAAAGCAAGCTGCAGAAGATAACGTTCTTCTTTCTTTTTGTTGTTCCACATTTTGTTGCTGGTTAATCTCCTGTTAGCTTCCTGAACCATCTGGCCTTTAAATACTTCTGACATTTCCAAGAATTTTTAACAGTCACCGCTTAAAACTTCAATGCTGCTGGATGTTCCAGTGTGTTCTAAAACTGAGCTACTGTGATTTGGAAAAGAGGTTTACCTATGTATAGTACTAGCAGAGCGCTGTATGGCGGAAACCAAACTATGTACTTGGGATGAAAAACATTTCAACAGGTTTTAAGAAAAGCTTTGTTACTATGTAAAGGCTTAGCATGAAGCCAGGATAATCTTGCAACTGATAATATATTAAAGTCAGAAAAAATTGTTTAGGAGCAGAACTTGCTACGGTATATCAGAGGGGAACCTGCAAAAGGAAGGAAATGAACTGTTTGAATCTGTTACTAGTAAATACTACTTAATCCTCCACCCATAGGCATACATCTTACTTGTACCACTACTACACATCCTAGACCAAACATGAGAACCATAACGCTTCAGGGAGCTAAACATATAAAACTCCCATGACAGAATTAGCTCCTGGGACAGAGCTGTATAATGAGCAATAAATAATACCAGAAGACTTACACTTAATAAAAAGGAAAACCCCTACCCATTATCTGCAGATTTTGTACACAACCGGGAAGATGGTCCATTTTGTAAAGGATAGCCAAGTCAAAGTTGCACAGGCAAATGTAGTTCTGTACTTCCTCACTTTGAAATGCTTTATTTTACAGTATTGAATCTCTTCAGTTATAAGTTTCTCTTTTTAAATAGTTTGCTCATACATCCATATACAAGACGTACTGGAATCTTTTTCAGTATTAAGCCATCTGGGACACAGTGCTCTGGGAGTTTGGAATAAAGGAGTCCAAATATCTGTTCTGGTAGAAGTGCTTTCTCTTCAGGCCAAGAGTTGTTTTTAATGAGCCTAAAGAAGAAACAAACAAACCAACCAACAAAATGTAGATGTAGTTATGGTGAAGTAAGCTGGGGCAATGTAATCCCTGCAATAGAGGGTGATGGCTGAGCTGCGTAGAAAGTCATTTGGCAGACTCTGGGGCATCTGCATTGACAACATCCTTCTGGGAGTGTTCAAACCACAAACAGATACAAAACTGTATCAGCAATGAAAAAAACAGATTGGTTTGGTTTGTTGGGTTTTTTTTTTTCCCTTTAAGAACAAAACCATGGGCTATAATAGAGAGTATTGGCAAAAAGCGCCTATGTGTGAAATATTGTAAAGGCTTAAGCCTTTGAATGTGTTAGGTCCAATTTGCAGGGCTGTCGAGACTTTGCCAGTTGCATAATTTCCAGGTGTAATCGTGAGATGTTGCTGCCAGAAAAGCTGACTTTCCTTTTGAAAGCCCAGCCCTGGGAAGATGCTGGAAAACCAAGACTCACCTTCAGTATCTCTGACCATCCTTTAACAGTTTCTTCTGATGGGGTAACACTGGTTACATAATTGCTTTGCTAGAGAGCTTTTGAAAACTGGTCTCTCAAGCTTAGAAAATCTGCGTGAAGAAAGTAATGGTTATCATTCAGACCTGACGCCAGACTCTAATTACTACTTCAAACACAAGAACACAGCATCAACAGGATTTGGCTTAATCTCTTTGGTACACTGCAGTAGCCACACCTACATCCTCTTAGAAGAAACGTATTTCTCTTTTCCTGCGTACTTTGCACAAACACGTATTGCTGCGTGCAGTGCATTCATAACTTTGTCCAGAGTTCAGCTTTCCGAGTTTTTTACTCAGCTGATCTCATTGTGATGCTTCACACAATACTGCGTTTAAATTACACTAAGCTTACTTCAGATGCTGTTACCCTTCAAAATTTCCCTTGCTTTGGAAAGATACTGCGCTGATGGTATAGGTGGTAAGGGCCATGAAGCTACTCAGTTTCATTTTGCCCTTGCCACACTGATTTAACTCATCTAATCAACTTGGTTGTGCTCAGTAGCATTATGTTGAAGAGTGTCACTTGATCCCACAGTGCACTGGGCTCATATACCCAGACAAGATAGAGGCCATGAAATGAAGATTAGTTTCTTGTCTTCAATACTGTGTTTCGCCTGTATTGCATCTGTCTAAGCTGTCAGTCATTTTAGCTAAGCCCACAAATAGCATTATTATATGATTTTCAAAGCAGCCAAACCACTTGCCTCATTCCTCATTTCTTAGACTGATTGTATACATGCTGATTGCTAAAAATGAGGGCGCTAGACACCAAAGGAATTTAGCATTAAAGAAATACTGTGTTTTACTGAAAAAAGTATTGAACCCCTAAGTTCTCTGTTCCTGCAGGATCCTGAGCAGTGCTCACTCTCTTGAGAAAGCCCAACAGCCTAAGCCCCCAGTTTTATATTTTGACATAAAATACAGGTCTGACTTGCAAAAAGAACAGGTTTTGAAATTTTTCTATGGTTTTCCAGTAGAGACACAGGCTTCCTTGAGTTTAATGTATAGAAAATATGTGTGAGTTTGTATTTTGTGGCTTTCTTGAAGGTTGCCCATAGACCTCTCTACACCTAGGGACTGAAAATCACTGCCACGTAGTACACAGACATGTTAGCATGGTAAACATACTTCTTTTAAAGGGGCTTTTCTGAAAATATTTGTAATTTTTTTCTTGACGTGACCTGCAGTGCACCAGTGGTGTGGATCCCATATGGAATATAATTTGAAATTAATGAGGAAGCCTTAGTTGGGGTACAGACTCCCACAGAACGTTTTCCTGAAACACCTGCCATTGTTTGGAGTTTGGTTTATTTGAAAGAGTCTGTGTTGTCAGACTGATTTTGGTGATCAATAATGAAGAACAGGGGAGACTTTTCTTTAAGAAGCTAAAATAGGACTCTGAGGGGCTGGGTGCTTGTGGGACAGATGGACTTACCCATAAAGACTGTAACAACCTCTCCGTGTTGTACCTTATGTACATTGTCATACAGTGACTTGATAGTGTGTTTTATTATGCAATCTGAGGACTGGAAGAAGCATAAGGAGTCATCCAGAGGGAAGAGAGAGGAAACTACTAATGCTATTAGCAGAATTTCTACTTTGTAGTACCAAAACAAGACCTGCAAAGATGCTTGGGAATGAGTTCCCTCATCTTTGCTTTCCCACATTGGTTTTTGACAGCATTTAACAGGCAGAGTGCACCCAGGACGTATTCTTAGTCCTCGAGAAAGATCTTGAATCTCCCTGGAGAAGAAAAGATTCTTTCTGTCCCCATTGCTCAGCTTCTTCAGTACTAATAACACAAGACAGGACCAGGGAGATGCAGCATTCAGTCTTCATTCTGCCAGAGACAGGCTTCAAAAGAATATCTTAAATGACTGAGATGTAAAATAATGCCTATAAAAGGGATATAACTTCTTCCTGATTTGGGCACTGAAAATAAAGCCATGAACAGGAAAAGAGACAGTGTTCACCAAGAGGAGGTTCCTCTCGACCCAGCTCCTGCATGGTCCTGCTTCAGAGAGGTTCTTCTGCCAAAGAAACTACCCACACATGTAGCCGCTCTGATGTCCATCCTAACAGCCACCCTGGAGCACAGGAGACAAGGCTGTGGCCAAGCCAAGGAGGTGGAACTCCTGCTGGGGACATTTTGACAGTGTCAGGACTACACTACCATCCTCTAAATACAGTTTGTGTCATAGACCACAAAAGGTTCTGATTTTATCCTTCAGGTTTTATGGGTGATTCCCATGTCTTTGAAGTTCTGTTCCCACTGAAGATGAAGGCAAATTTCCACTGATATTAATGAGGTTAGAATGTGTCCTTGTCTCTATTTTTGCTGTTGTTTCCTTTGTTGCAGAAGACCTATTCCTTTATTAAAGCTTTGCCTGGAGGGGGGAACAAAAGCCAGGTTACTAAATAAATTATGAAATATTTACATTTCTGAAGCCAACCCCTTATGCCTAGCTCCTCCTCTGATATTAAGATGACACTTTTTATAGAGCTACAGCCTCTATACTGCCATTACTCCTCTGTGGGATCCAAGACCTGGAGGTGGCAAAACAGCAGGCTACCATGAGCCAAGTGACAGTAAGTAGTATTTAGGAATGCTTGCTGATTTTGACTCAGTGCAGTGAGAAACAACTATGTTAGACCGGTGATGGTCTGTTTAGTGCTGGAGAGAAAAGTAAGATCGGAGGTGAAACCAAAAATAATATAAAACTGGGGAGATTTCTAAACTAAGATTGATTTTTACCTGAGAATAAAAGGCCTTATGTTGCAGGTATGTCTGTAGAAATGATCTCAAGAGCAAATTGTTAAAGGCATCAATTGGCTTAGCACTCTTTTATGTTTGTTCTTTTGTATCTGTACTTACTTTTTTTGCCTCCAGTTCTCTCAATGCCACAAGAATGAATGAAGCTAGCTTTAGTGTCATCATTAGTAGTGAAATGATCTGCAGTTATGCTTGTGAATATTTTGCATCTCTTTTTTCCATTGTGTTTTTGTACTGACTTTAAACCTTAATAGTATCTCCCTTCTTTAAAAGCTAATGTTCAGATATGTGTGGTTCAAACTAGTTAGCTTAGCTTATGAATTTCTCCCACATACTTTTACATATTAAATGCTTTTGACTTCGGTTTGCCCCACCTCTTGTAGGTTTGTACATAGGCATGTAGTGACTTTCTCTTCAGGTGCTGGTTTGTTGGGGTTTTTTAATACTTGGCTAAGCCACTTCACTTACGCCTTTCATTTTTATCTCTCTGAGGCATAGCCTATGGAGACTATATCTGTTACATGGATTAATGTTAAATAATTATCATAGTAAATGAAACATCCTATTAACTGTATTTCTGCACAGTTAACTCCTAATAGTTCTCTGTCACAAAACTGCAGGTCTCTTGCCTTCCTGGTGTTCCCCATCCTAATGCTCCTTTTGCTCTTCCCTTGCTTTTTTATTTCTCACTCACCTTCAGATGCATTGCTCCCTCTTCTCCATTTCTCCTGCTCCTGTTCTGTCTTTGCTCCTGTTTCTCTGGTTCTTCAGGTCTTGTGGCAGTAAAGAGGAAGGCGGATTGGTGGGCAGCTGGGAGCACAACTGCACTAATTGTCCCTACTTGCTATGCAGCATTTCTTCCATGGTCTTCCTTTGCAAAATGTCACATGAAAATTGTCAGTCCCCTCATTCTCACCTTGACTTACATGAAATAAATATTTGGAGTAGTTAGAAAACAAGAGAGGAAAAGGTGCAGACTCCATTTTGCACAATGCCTAGAATTTACAAGGTCAGTATGTGAAATGAAGCCACTGAGCACAGGGAAGGAAACTTCCCAAAATGGGCATGAAGTAGTGGACAGTGGTGTGATGGGCATACTCATACCAGTGCAAAAATACTTGTTTAAACTGCACTATAGCAAGAGAAATACTGATTTTTGGCTGACAGACTCTTAGCCCAAAAAGGAAACCTGAAAAAAGACAGGCACAAAGAAGTCTTGGACCTAAAGACTCCCACACTTTACAGAGTCAGAAGTAAGGAACAAAAAGAAAACACTGATAATGGCTTTTAGTGGCTTTTTGGCAGGTTTTTGGAATGTAATGGGAAAACCCTTTACTGTTGTAATATGACATGTTTAATTGCAGGCATTAATACATGTGAAGACAGATTTTTTGGGTTATTGTATGATGATGCACAACTGTGTGGTTAATTTGCATACAAAATTTCTATGATTAATAAATTAGGCAATGCTAGTACAAGTGTACCACAGTGAACCACTTGTAGCAATTGTCAGTGCTCGAGCAGGCAACATAAATAATATGCTCTGCTCCTGCAGAGCTTTGACTATCTGAATATTAGTTTGCAGTTCCTAAACTGCAAAGTGATCAGAGAAGGGGAAGAATGTTCCTTACTTTTACCCCTCTTACAGGAGAATCAATCAGAGTAATCATCAGAATACCTTGTGTAAAAACGTCAAACAAACTCAACAGGTAAAAAATAAAATCAAGAGGATTTGCTAAGAATCACTGCAGTGGAAGTGTAACATAGCTGTTTATAAACAGCAAGATACATGTTTCTCAAGTCCTAATGTTTTGTGTTTAATAGTTTGAGTAAAATGAACATATCAAATATGTATAGAATAGCATACTCAATACTAAGATAAATCTGTTAAAAACACAAAGATAAGTATGCAATGAACATATTATGAGCTAGCTCCTGCCCAAGGCAAAGATCTGAAAGTGCTACAACTGAATTCTGAGCTCATACGCAGCTTCTTTTACTGTATTTGCACCAAATTCATAAGGATTATGAGAAAATTCAGCAAATTAGGCCTTTAATCTGGTATCTCCAATATCAATAGAGACGTGCCAGATATGGCTAAAATACTTAGGCTGCCAGGGTATCTAGAAAACACTGATATTGATACCCTAGCTTGACATTTCAGATCAGGCTTTCTGCCTTGTGCTATGAAGAATATATTCCATGCTAAATGAGGGTTTTTTCCATGCTTTGCCTAGCGTATATTTCTGTTCATCCCCACTCTTATCTTTAAATCCCTGTCTTTTTAAGAAATCTCTTGTGAAATTAAATTGGCAGATCATATTCTTGCATCACATTCTGAGCACAGTTAAGCTTTGGGTTACAATGAGCTTTCAGAAGACACTGCCAGCACCACTCTGTGTCCCAAACACTTTACCCAGGGCATAGGCAGCTTGTATGTTCTGAAGCAATTACTATGCTAAGTGCCCAGTGATGTATCTTCCCAGAAACCGAAAATAAAGGTATAAAAGAGATCCACACAATGATTTATGGGCGTTAACATATGGGCGTAAATTTCTCTGGGGATAATTAGGTGACTATGCTAATAACAGCAAGGATGCTTTGATACATTAAAACAAATTCTCACAGTGATGTTCCTGAGTGTTTCATTATTGTCAGCAGTGTATATATTTAAACAGGAGAGAGATGAGAAAGGCCTGTATGTGTTCACAAAAATAATCCTCTCCCTTCATGCTGCAGGCAAGCAGAGGAAGCCCTGTTTGGCACATGCGCTTGCATTAGGTGTGTTCACTGCAAACTTCCCATTGTGGAAACAGAAAACTACACACAGTGTGCTGAGAGGGGAGTGGGGCTGTGGTCTGTAGGGATGGCTGGAAGAATGGGCGTTACTGACAGTGAATCAAAACCTCCTGCGCTTTGCAGGACTTGTGTACTTTCAAAAGCGCAATCTAGCACACTTCAGAGCAGACTTTGCTGTAGTTCAGACATACACCTGCAGAGCTCCATGACAACTCTGAGTGCCAGGCTCCGTGCCTTGGAGAAGGAAAGGTTCCCAGCTCAGTCAGAGAAGTTTCTCTCAGAGCTTCTCTGGACTGGCTGGCAGACAGCTGGCACAGAGCCTCACGTGTCCTTAAGAAATTCTCCAATCCATTGCCCACCACTCCCAACATGAGGGCTCTCTAGATTTTCCGTCATTGTGGAGACACCAGAACCAATCCCACCTTAAAGGCTGCCCCTTGAAGTGGGCTCAGATTGCAATGCCTGTGCCTGTTTTCCAGTACTGTAACTGCTCTGGAATTAAACTTCCCACAGTTTAAGTTCTTATGCTTTCAAATTTTATCTTTTTTTTTTAGCTTTTCCTCCAGTGAGGCCATGTCTAATCCTTTGACCTCTTGCATTAAGTCTGCGTAAAACTGCAGTCTTCCAACACAGCAAACCACTATCCTAATGATCCACAATTCCCAGTGTTACAGAAGCATCCTCAGGGATACAGGGGTTTATAGAACAATCATTGCGGGAGGGGGGTTGAGCAGTGACAGGAGACAGGGTTCTGCCCTTTCTCTGGGATGACAGTGGTTGTGCTGAGAGTAGGAGACGCCCAGTGGGTGAGTGAGCGGCAGGCGTGTATTTTGGGAGGCTGTATTTGCATTTCCTGCCCTTTTCAAGTTTGTCAGGCCTGCTGGGACTGAGTCTCGGCTTGTGGAAATGATTACAAGGCAATTTATACCAAACAACAATCCCTACTGTTGTGTTTGTTACAAACTTGGCTGCAGTACAGTAAGGTTTAGTAGATTAATAATGTCTGCTTGGGCCTCTCCTACTCCCTCAGCAAACAACTTTCATGCATAATACATGTTCTCATTTAGTCTAACTAGAACACAGCCCAAGGGTCAGAATAGCCATACCTGCATGTTGACAAGAAGAGACTCCGGCTTTCCAGATGAGAGACCAGGCTGATCCCTTCTCCACACCAGGGTCCAAGAAAACTTCTGCTTTTGCAGAATCAGCTCTGCTGGGCAGGTCGGTCCCCCTGAAATCACAGAGCGGGGCAGTGCCAGCTGTCTCCTTCTGCAGAAGAGGTCACAGTCAAAAGGGTCACAGTGGGCAGCAAAGGCAGCACAGAGTCACGGGGACAGCCAGATGCTTCTTGAGCATTTGGCATTTAAAAAAAACAAAAAACAGCCATGTTTAAAATTAAACCCTACATATATATAAAAAATATGCAAAAATAAGTATTTCACACCAATTGATCACAGTGCATGCTGTGAGGGGGTAGGAGGTCGAATAAGTGGCTTCTGGTCTTGCCTTTGCACAGGAAGCCCAAAAGTCACAAACCCTCTGTATGGCTTATCTTGTCAATTATCAGTCCCTTGTGGGAAACAGTTAGTCTGCCCATGTTACATAATATGTGTAGTAGGAATGCCAGGATATGCAAATATAGAAGTTACACAATGAAAGCAAAATGAAATTAAAGCTGTTTACAGTCAAAAAATGAGAGAACCGGCACTGCAGTGTTTTTATTGCTACACCACTGAAATAAGCAGGTATTGTACATTACACAGCCTTCAACCTGGCTATTTAGGTGCTTGTAATGTATGGTACAACTGTTTCTCTCCATCTTTCCACTGCTGTTTATGCCTTCTTAGTAACAGCTAAAATGGAGGCTACCAATCTTGGATACAATGAAAGGGGAATACTGTTAGTACCCTTGTAAAGTTTATGACAGCTCTCATTTGATCAAATTATTAAGAACAGCAATCATGTAAAGTCAAGTGAGGGACTGTTGATTTCTAGCCTGGGGAGCAGGGCTATGGCAACACTGTTGTGACAGCTGGTTGACGGAGACTCTTTGCTATTGAACTTGGTGACCGAAACACTGAGGCTGAGCATCTATCATAAGAAATACAGGTTGTGTCACAGGCGCAGGTGCCCTTAGGTGCACCATGCTGCACCTCAGCAACACCGTCTCCAGTGGAGGATTTCTTGCCATTCCTGTATGCTGAGGTCACGCATATGCAAAGCTATGGGTAAGATACAAGAGTTCAGACTGGTAGGTCAGGTTTGTGTCTGCCAAGGAAAGGTGGGCACGAGAAAGGAATTTTATCTTGGCTTATGTGAGTGATGCCTTACCATCCCACTGCTCAATGCGGGGTGTCACTGGCAGTTTTCACTGCCGCAAATAGGTGTGTGGCTTGACCAGTGCTGGGAAAAGAATGAAAAGTGCATATACAAAACAATTTGACAAGCATCAGAGAAAAAACATTATCAAACAAATTATTTATCAAATATTACTTGGTCATATGCAGGAAAAAGAAAAAGAGCTGATTTGTGAAGGCTATTTAAGCTACCTGCGTTATTTTCACTGAGCTAGGAGAGCTGGGTTTGCCTTCGATTCAGATGACCAAATATGAAATCTGTTCTCCTCATTAAGCACATATATTAAGGCGACATACATTATTTTTATTTCTTCAAGAAGTATGCACAAATGTGTTCTGAAATTGATTTGTTTGCTACTTTGTACACTTTGTGGTTTGGCTGATTTTTTCAGGGTGGAAAGGGAAGAAAATCTCCAATGACAGTTTGTGGTTGTGGGGCATTTCTTGTTATCTACTTCCTTCTAAGACACTGTTGTGGAGAATCAGTGGTATGGACTATGAACAAAGCAAACCAGAAATACTAGTAGGACAGCCAGCTCTTGAGACTGGAGTTTATGTTAGCAATTCAGGAAGAAAAAATACAAGTGAGATACAACCCTATAAATATATTTAGAATTATACTAAATACAGATACATCTTTGAAATCGGAACCCAAAAGTGTATCAGGATTTTGCAAATTAGCTTTGTCTTCATAGCAAGTCCATGTAAACTTCAGCTGCTAAGACTGAGACTGGAGGGGCTGAAAATTAACAGCCATTAACCTTTGCTGTACTGTGAAAATGTAGATGAAATAACATCTTCCTTCTAATATTTTCTGCTCTTTCATTTTTAATTTTTTCCTAATTATCCTTTTTTTTTCCCCTTTGTTAGCCATAAAACTTTGTAAGCAACCACAAATCACTATAAAAATGGAAGAGGGAGATTGTAAACAGACCATTTTCTCTCTTAATTTATTTTGCTTATTCATATTTTGGACATCTTTATTTGTTTGTAAGATTGCTGTACATGAATAAAAGCACTATAAATGCTCCCAAGCTATTGGTTACAAATGATTTAAAGCTCATTTCTCCTCTAAAAATTAATCATGTAAAAATGAAGCCTTCCTGTCCACAGATCTACTCGTCTCCCTGTCTGTATCCAAGTATGTCAGCTCTTTAAGACAGTCAGCTCAAACTGAGCAGAAATGCTGTGACTGATCACAGCAGCGCCTGGAATATGGGGCGATTCTGAAGCATTTTGGGGTACTCTTCTCTTGTTAATGGCCCAGCCCTGACAACCTAGCGAGTGAGACACGTTCCTGTTGTTCCTCCCATCCCATATGCACCATCATCCACAAGTTCCCCTGGGGACACAAGTGCATGGTTGCCCACAGCGATGTGCTTTGGTGCATGCTTGTGTGGCAGTGTCCCAGCCCAGTGCTGATGGCAGGAGGAGCTGGGAACAGCACAGAGTGTGCTGCTGGTGCAGCACCCAGAGAAAAACAACCATAATTTAACTGCAAACTGCCTGCTTTTACAGCTAACAAGGTGAAGGTCCAACGCATCTGGCAACTAACAGGGCCATTTTTCAGAGGAAGAATATAGTTTAAGGGAGACATTTCTTACACCTTTTATGTAACAAGAGGCTGTGCTGTTTGGGAGGAATGGTTTGTTATATCATTGTGGAAGCACCAGTGCAACTGTCATAGTGGATTATCAGATGCCTGAAGGCTTTGTAGATGTGCTCGTTCTGCATACAGACGAACCCACCACTTCTCCAAGCTTGCTCAGCAGCCCGGTTTAAGTCTCCAATGCAGGTCCACTGGTCTTTGTATTCCCTTGAAACAGCCCATTTAGAATGATCGTTAATGGAATAAAAGGTGAAATTCAATGGCATCCCTATTAGATTTATGTTGTAGACATGATAGTCGAGAGAGCAATTTGAGGGAAGTTTTTGGCCAGAATGCTGCCAGAATTCAGCCAACAAATCAGTCTTCAGCTCCTGAGCCATCCAGGCCACGTAGATATCTGTGGAATAACACAGGGAAATTAGTCTTTCCTGTTCCTTTGTTTAAGAGGGGACTGAAAAGTATCACCTAAATTGGGCTGGTTTGCATAAAGTGAGCTAGAGGGGATTTTGCCCCCTCCCCTTATTTTGACTTTTGTTTCAGAAATTCATTTCTACTTTTCCTCCTTTTCCTGGAAAACCTGTTACAAACAATCAGCAGCAAAAAGAAGGAAAAAAAAATAATCAAGCCTTCTTCATAACAAAAAGCAGGTGCTCAAACCCCTCTGTCATTACTGTTGAATAAGAGGAAACACATTTTCTGAAAACCCATTGTCGAATACCTTAAGGCATTTGAAGGACCAGAGAGCTTTTTGCTTTGTGGGCCTGAGAGAATATCATGATGGTTCACAATTCCTTGCCCTTTGTTACATTTATTTCTGAAGCTGAAGGGTTTTTTCGCCTCAAAGACAATACTAATTGGCAAAGAATGTATTAATTGCTTATTTCTCAATTAAGAATGCATGATAGGTAGAGCAACAGGTTCTCTTACCGTCTATGAACAAATGTGACTTTGCAAAGTGGAGAAAGGTTTCCCCATGAGCTGACTGGAGCTTGGAGAGGTGGCGCAAGGGGACAGAGGGCAGCCTGGACCCTGCACAGAGTTTCTGCAGATTTGGGAGATCAGCTTGAAAGATGTTAGGGATGGAGCAGCTGTAGATTCCTGGATTATAACTCAGCATCTGTTGGTCTAAGAAAAACCCAAATAAATAAACACTTGCAGAATTAAATGGGTTAAAGTGAAGCAATCAAGAGAGTAAAATTCTGCCTTGCAAAGGAAACCTAAATCCTTCTTAATTTTCACAGCCTATCTCTGGGAAGAGTTCAAGTATTGAAGTATCTTAGTTTAGCCACCAGAGTCACATTGATTGCTTTCTATTCTGACTGGCCCTGCAGCACGTAGACTGTCTGGAGGAGTACACTCAGGTTTTTCCACTTACACCTCATTAATCTGAGCAGAACTGTTAACTGTGGATCTCTGTCCACTGCCACCTCCACCCAGGCTCATCTTCGAGCCTCTAAGCAATCACAAAAAGCTCAGATGGCATGAGTAAATCCAAGCCTGTCCGTATTTACAGCAGTAGCTTGCAGTCAGTTTGTTGCCAAGCCACATGCAAACATAAGAGCTGCCAAGTGATCTAGTCTGGTTTTAGGGAGAACAGAGCTTGACTTTCAGCATCTGGATTGAATTTGCAGAAGAAATGTACTTTTCTGTACAGAGCTGAGTTCAACTGTAGAATGTCCTTGTCATGGATGTCGTAAAGAGCAAGGGAACAAATAGGCTCATTAGATGAGTTCATGGAAGACCAGTAAAAACTTTCCAGTTCTTTTGGCTCAAGAAATCCCTGAACCACAGATTGCCAGAAGCTGGGAGGATGGAGCAGGAAAAGCACTAGTGTTTGCATCTCATTTTCTTGTCCTCTTTCCATAAACACATGCATAGATGCACTTCGACAAACAGGAACCTGGTTTTGATAGCTCTGAGGTGTGGCCAGCCTGGCAATTTCCACAGTGTATGTGTTTCATTAATACCATTTGAGGTTTGTAACTGAGAAAAGAGTGAAAAGCAGTGTGAAAAGCATTAAGGAGCATGCCAGTACGACCTTTTGTAATGGCTTTTGATAGTCCCTTTTTAGGATTTCAGTAACAGAGACCACTATCAGATTGTTCTGAATTTTACAGGTATGGATTTTGGGGGTTGTGTTTGTTGGCTTTTTTTTTTTTTTAATATACTTTGGGTTTAATTATTTATTTTTACTATTGGTATTTTATGTGGCAAAAAGTACCTGCAGAAATCTTGGGTGATATTTGTTCCATATTCATAACTCCTGACGAGTCAAGCCTCCAGCTCAAGCAGTGGTTGCATTACATTTTTAGAACCGCAGACAGTTGCAGCTGAATGAGCTATTACTGTTAAAAGTGATTAATCGTCCTACTTTATAATTCCAAAGTATTTTGTGTGTATGGATTGAGTTTACCCTCAATAAGCATTTGTGACTATTGTTACCCCAATAGTTCCCATGGGGAGATGGAGTCAGAGTGAAAGAGTGAATTTCCCACATTCACAGAGGAAATCATTAGATAAACATGACTGAAGCCAAGAACACTGTTTCTAAGGCCCCACTTTGGTTTCCCAGTGTGACCATGAAGGACAAGAACAAGCAATTTTTGAGGCAAAGCCTCAAGGAAAGCAGACAGAGAGGTGTGGTGGGACAAAGGCTTTCTCAGGAGAAAGCTTTTCAGACCTATTTCAGTGAACTGGTCATATTTGAAGGTTATACAGATGGCTGTCTGTCCGTAGATCTCCCCAGTAGCTGGATACCCATAACCATCCTCAGGGATGGGAGGGAACAGGGGCACACTGTGAATCACCCAGAATCCTTGCGATTTGTCCAAGAGCAAGAATCCTGTCAAAAAAAAAAGTTATTGCAAATGAGTTAAGGAGGAAAAAGGCCTGAGACAATAGAGCTGTGTCCTATTTTGGATTTGCTGCTGCAGACACCATACCTCAGTGCATTTATGTCTACAGTAAACTGGCTCTGGATTAATGGATTATAGGAGACACTAATACTGTATTAAAATTACATTAATTCTCTCTTACTTAACCAAACTCAAACTATCACCATGTTCCTTTTGAAAAAGAAATCTTTTCAAAGCTCTTCTCTTTCTCTGCTTAAAATTTTGCCTTCAAAAAGTCTGTTGATTTAGTGGCTGTGACCCTTTCACCACTGCTCATTTTCCTTTCCTTCATATATTCACTGCATAACGGGAAAGAGACTCCATCAACACTGTGTCTTCCTTTCTAGACCAAATCCTCTTCCCCAGAGCAGTAGCAGAGAGATGGGCTATGCCTCCCCTGTAGCAGGGTGTTCTGGGAAGGAGCATACCTTTGAGGTGTCCCCGTTGCTGCAACCTGAACATACAGCCCTGCAAAATGTGCTCATCCTGGAACCAGGCTGGGCAAACCCTGTCTGCTTCCTCAAGGGAACAATTAGACCTCCACTAAAGTTTATGCTTATTTAAAGACTTGCTTTACTTACACTGCATACTTTAATGCTTCCATGATCTTGGCAGCAGTTTTTTGACCCAGAGAGAGAAAGTGTGGAGGGGTGTCCTGGGTTCGGCTTAAACCACAACAAGGGGGCTATATTTAGGGTGCCTTTCCCTTCACACTTTGTACTACTGTTGCCATTAGGCTTAGGATGATTTGGTTTGTACTCACTGTTAGGACCTATAGAGTTTCAGCTCTTGAAAACAAAGGGTCCGTAAGCCCTCAATTTTTCAACCAGCACAGGCATAGCAAAACCAGAACAGAAAGTGCAGCATATATAACTATACAACAAACCACACAGCATGCAAATTATTCTCCAGGTTTGCTATAGACAGAAATCTTAGATATGCAAATAGACAAATAGACAAGTAGATGTTATCCACAGCTTTAGAAAGGAGAAAAATAATAGCTTAGGACCTTCCCTGTACCTTTCGTATGTCCTCTTTTCCATCTGTCAGAGTCTGACTGAGGGACCTCATCGTTGTATATCGCATATGCAATGCTGTTCTTCTGCAGGAAAACACACATTTCTGAAACATGACATTGAGTAAAAGGAAGGCTTTTAAGTGAACACCTGCTGGGAACAGAAGAGTGAATTCAGGACTTCTCTGTGTGAACATCACGAGCCTGATCTTTCTCCCAATTCAGCTGACACAGTCTCTGCAGAAGTTAGAGTAAAATAAACCTGAAGACTCAGCATTAGGGTCCCAGTTAATGTAAGTTGGAAGTTCTCTCAGTCATTGCAGTAGATCTTCCTCAAGAGGTCAGATAGGCTCACTAAGACAATTTAAATGGGATTATTTGGCACTCACTTACAAAGAAGTTCCCCCCTCTTTTTTTGTGCCTCTCTGATTTAGCAACCAGGTTTGGTGAAAATGTTTGCCAAGGAAAGACAGACTGACAAGTGTTCTTATGAAGGACAAGCAATCAATGCTTTTTGCAAAATACTCGCATGCAGCCACACCTCATTCCCCCTGAACAGAGAATTTCAAAGGAGTTGGGACATGCTCCCCCTCCTGATGTACTTTGAGTTTGTGAGCAGTTTATTACAATTATAGCAAGGCCTGGAATAGGACAGTTGACTGGTTTGCCAATATTTGGCTGACTTCTGGGAATCTCTTCTACATACAAACTCACGACACGCTACCACTAACCCACAGCAGAAATGCAAAGATACACCCAGCTCCTAAGAGTACTATGTAGGTGGTAAAAATATAACTATAGGCAGATATGGTTATATTTTATAATTGCTTCACAAAAATATAAATGAGGTGTCTGACTGTGGGTGTAAAAGAAAGTAAAGGCCTAACAAGCAGCCTATCACTGCTGAAACATCACTGTGATTTCAGGGGGAAAAGCAAAACCCAGACTTTGTGACAGAGCATGAAACATGTACATGGGAGGGCTTAAGACAAGTGTCTGTAATAGTCACCACTGGCCCTGGTCTGAGTTCACAGCCAGCTCACAGCTCAGATGTTGCTCAGTGTGAACTGTAGAGAAGCAGCCAATGGGACTATACACTGATGCTCATCTTTTTGATGGGCAACACTTTGACTAGAAATTACAAATTTAAGAACAATTTCTAATTGCAGCCCAAACTGCAAATAATCTCCCATCTGCCAAGATGCTTCCCTTGACATGTTGTAGTAGATCTAGTCTGTCAGGTCTGGCCATACCTCTACGTGCTTATTTTGGCTGGTTTAATTTCATTTGCATGTAATATCGAGTGAACATCCCAACAAAATGGTAATTAAATGTTACTTGCCTGGGATTCATATGTCTCATACAGCTGCTTCAGTGTTTGCCCCAGAGCACCCTGTGTCATGTTGACGAGGTATTTACCGAGCTGCCACTGTGGAGCCAGGGTGTCCATGTACATATATGCCAGCCCCAGCATGGGAATCTCTCCTTTGCCATGTTTTGGCAACTTGTAAAGAGCAAACCTGCGACAGTGAAGAGCAATTATTATTCTACAACCATCCTGTTTGAATGTGTAAATCAACACCTCCTCCCTTCCTGAGGATTTAAAAGAAGGGTGACTCTGGGGGTGCCTATGCTGGGGGAGGACCAGTGCCACCAGCATGCAGCATGAATGTCTCAGCTCGAGGTGGTGACCCAGTGCAGGAACCAGCAGCAGTTCAACAGCACAGTAACTGCTGTGGACAAATTTGTTCTGCTTCTTAGCAAGCAAAGGAGGCTGATTCAGCACCAAGCTGCTGTTGCTGTGGCCAGAACTGCCGTTGGTACCGTGAAAGAATTTGAGGTAGCCCTGGTTTGGAGTCCCATTTAGCCACCAAATCCCTATTACTCTTGGTTCTGGTAGAGAACATCAGGTCCCACACTCAGCCTGACATTCTCATGGTCAACCTGGATACTTCTTAAAATTTATTTTAATATTACATAAATATAACTTTAAGTGAAATAAAATTGTGCGTTAGAATTATAAAAATGCCTACTGTTAGGTTTATACATATTAAACCCACAAAATAATTATGAAGCCATATTATTCCAATCCTGCTTTTCATAACAGACTCTCACTATCCTGCATTGTTGTAGACCATTTGCAAACCATCAGCCAGAAAGACAACTCTTTTCTCAAAAACTGAGTATTATTTGAGTATATAAATATTCTCAAAATATTGAGTACTCAATATTGTCAGCAAATGGCTCAATTTATATTAATGTCCCTGATGAAGTAAATAAGTTTTCCCAGTGTATAAATCCATGGGATTAATTGCAATGTAAATAATTGAGACCCTTTCTTGAGTGCCATACTTGAGTAATTTGTTATTTACATCACTGTAAGAACTGAGTAGCATTATTTTTAATCCTATACTGTTTACCAAAAATGCAGCCTCACTGTGCTTAACCTTTCAAGTATAGCAGGAGGAGTAAGCCCTGCCTGGTGTAGTTACAGTCTCAAGTCGGTCCAGAAAGGCAGCTCTGAAAGCAGGCAAGTGGCAGGAAAGTATTTTGCTAGAAGAATATTTACTCAGTGGGAAACATAAATGTACAGGCATGACAGAAACACACCACTGGTGATCCTCGTAATCCACCTGAATTGCCAGTGGCTGAGTGATGTTCTCAGGAGAAATTGTTGCTGATGACAGGTCACAGAGAACAGAACAAAATTATTTGGATAGTAAGGCTGGGGACAACTTTACTTGCACAAGGATCCACAACAACCTCTTTATTTGAAATGAAGATTCAGAAAGGAGAGGAACAGCGATAGCTACAATAGTATGAGCTGATCCAGGAATTAGTATCTGAAGCCTTTCTGAACTGCTTTGAAATGTATTGGAAGATTTATGCTTTCAGGTGTTTACAGCCTCGCATTTGGCAAATCCATGTTAGCAGGTATGCTTATGGAAATGCTAATAGTTGAGCTATCAGTAAATTACTCACCAGTTCCTAGTGGATACATGTTTTGGACCTTTCCAGAAAGCCAGTATTAGTGTATTAGCAATTAAAGTTGCATAAAACTCTTCAGTGTTATTTGTGCACAGAAGTTTCTCAAGAACTTAGGCACTAGTAGGAGCACAGTGAAAGTTATTTTCATGAGGCCCAAAAGAAGACAAATCCACTTATACCCAATTAGCATTGTCACATTGTTTGCTTGTGACTGAACACTAACTTGCTCCAAATAATCACATCTTTAATAATCACACACTTCTAATCACATATTTACTACTTCTCTCCATCCCCTTTCCCCCCAAAAGCCCAAACAGCATGCATCTGTGGCTTCCATCCTTGACTCAGCATTTCTCAGAAAGCACAGTTTTGGCTTTTATGTGCATGCAAAGCTTCCCACAGAACACGAGTTTGGATGAATAAAGGAATGACTCTGTGCACTCCTTAGAGAGCTGATCTTACAGCCATTTGCTGTAGTAGCTCCTGTGTGAGGTGTGGTGAAAGTGGTGGGATGAGCTCCTGAGGGGAATGAAAACATGGGGGAGACTTTTGCCAGCGCCAGCACTGCATGTGGGTAGGAACTACAGGCGTGGCTGGGAAGCACAGATGGGATTAGGTCAGATAGGACAAGTGATTCCTCTGGTTCAGTGGCAAATGGAAGGGTGCATGAATAGTAATAATGCATAATTATGGAATGCTGCAGGATGAAACCACCGGAGAGTAGGAACTCACATAAAGCTCTTGCTAACTGGATATAAAACCTGCAGTGCTATGTTTGTTTGAAAGAGCATTGACATCTTTTGGTTAAGAGAAAACATTTCTTAGCAGTTTCAGTTCTGCTTCTCCTATCAGCTTCATAGCAAACAAATACAGAGTCAGGCAAAAGGTGACTATTTCTTGTCAATAAACTAGGATGACCACTGCAGACAGGAAAGTTTCTCTTTCATGTGTTCATGGCACATTGGAAAGGAAATCTCCTGTCCTTCTTCTTAAATTTGTCAGAAGGGAACACGGTTTTGCCTGGGCAGATCCCCCAGTTCCCATCTGGAATGGGTCCCATGTTGCTGGTGTTTACACAGGGGCACAGTGAGTTACGCCTAGCCACAATTTTCAAAGAATTTCTCAGAGAATTTGGGTACAAAAAATGTGTTTAAGAAATGAATGGCAAATAGGGTTGGTTTGTTTGTGTTTTGATCTGGGCTTGGATTTTTTTAGCTGTAAGGCAAACAGAAGCATTCTGCAGGGAATAATTGCAGTTTGCAGAGAAATGAAATTTCTTGTACATTTAAGCTGTTGAATAGCTGCACCAAATAAGAGTTTGATTCCTGAAAATTCACACTATCCAGAAGGGCCTTGGCAAGGGTGACAAGTCAGAGGGATGGATCAGACCCTCATACGTTTGGTGCTATACCAATACAGAGCAAAGTCTCTTTATGCTTCTGCTTGAGTAGCCTGGCTGTGCCAGGAGGAGCTCCTGCCTTCCCTGCAGTTAGCTGTGTGTGCAAGGGGAGGAGTGTGCAAGAATAACACCTACTTTGTTATCATTTATATCCAAACTAACCATTGCCCCATGACAGACACTTTTATTTTGACATTGGTTGATATTTATCTTTGAGAGGCTTCTGTGCTCTTTTTTTAAGAGCCCTTATTTCACTTTTTAAACCTGCGCTGGATATCACACAATTATACTTTGTGTCTTTCATCTTCAAAGCATATTAATCCAATTAATCATTTAATACCCAAACTCAGGCTTGCTGCTGGCAGTGGTACCAGTACCAATGTGCCAGCGGCTCTGGCGCCAGGGAACGACCTCTGCTTCCATCACAGGGTGCAGGCAGTGCTTTCCCACACTGCTGGCCCCACCTCACATCCCTCCTGGGGTGGCTCAGCAACGGCAGCAAGGGGACAAGCCCTTCCACACTGCTCTTCATGTAGGAGCAACATGGCTAAGGGTGAGATACACGCGCAGGGCTGCTGCCAACGAGCGCAGCTTTGGCACCTGATCTGAGGTTACACTCCCTTTGCTGATGAGACAAGAACACTGCGTAAAGTAGTGATTACTCTGCAATTAGTCATAAAAAAACAGTATGGTGGTTGGTTCAGTGAAACAAAATCACATTTCAATAACTTATCCTAGGTTTTCCAAATGAAAAGTTCAGCTACCACTCACAGGCAAACAGGGTTAAACCACTGATTGCTATGGATTACTTCCCAGTGATCTACCTTCTCCAAGTGGTTTAATCTCAAGTGTTGCTTACTCACCCAATGTTTCTACCCTGCGTGGTATTTACTTACCAATCAACTGCTTCCCCGTTTTCATTCCTGCAGGAGATCTCAGCTGCCCAAAGGGGTGTGGAGGAGAGAAGCAGTAGCAAAGCAGGGGGACACCATGCAGATCTCACGGGCATTTTAGTTTCGGCTGCACAGGGCGAGCACTGGGTAGGCTCTAAAAGGAGAAGTTGTTTTGCATTAACTGTCAGCTGATGCTGTGCAATGAAACCAGTACACCCCCGGACAGCAGAGCCAGCCTGGATGTCAGGCTTCCAGGTCCCGGCAGTGGGGCCAGGGCTCCTGTGAGACACTGGAAACTGCTCTTGGGCAACAAAATGGCAGAATAAGGATTGTCAAGTTACGTTTTTGAGGAAACTTCCCACTGTATTTTAGTAGGTGCTATTCTGACTATTTAGAATACTTACGGTATTCTGTTTAAAAAAAAAAAAAAGAAAAAAAGCTGCAGATAGGGAAACCCTTTTTGTTTTCTTTTCAGTGCTGCAAGGCTGAAGTATGAATTTTTCACAACCATCTGAAAAGAACTCTGTGTTCAGACACGCAAAACAAAACCATCTCGCTGCTTCTGCACCAGCCCTTGTAGCCAGCACAGCTTTGTACCCTTCCGCAAAGATGGTTTCTGGTGAAGCGCTGAGCTGTGTCTAGCTCTGGGGGCCTTCATCTGCCCATGGGGACTGAGCCCGCAGGGACTGGCAGGCAGAGAAATGCTCTGAGCAGCAGCAATTTACTTTCAATTAGTTAACGTTTTTTTTAAATTATCTTCTAGGTGCATTAGCCTGTCTCTTAGGAACAAACATGCTTGAATTGAGCAATTTTACATCTGATAAGCTTTTAGCAACTCACACATAAAAAGCTTCAATTTGTATTTTGTTGTGTAAAGTATTCTTTCTCCCTCCTCATTATGCTTACATTGAAAGGCAATGATTTACATTAAAAGATGTTGATACCAAGTATGGGGTATTTCAGCCTTAGGGAAAATCTAGTGCAGTAAGTTCTGGGTATTTTAGCCTTTTAGCATATCACAAATCCTCACAACCTCTGCAGTATTTAATCTCCTTTCTAGTATAGCCTCTCCAACACTGTAATAGATGTGTAAATGAATGGTGTTTGACAGCAGCAGGGTAAAACTGAATAGGGCTTAGCACAAACATAAGCAGTGATCTCAGCAAGGCAGGATTTTGGAGATGTTGATCACGACCTGAATTTCGCTGCTCAGACTCGCTTCTGATCCCTTTTGTAGATCAGAACTGTGTTGTGAGGAAATGCTTTCAACCAGCTGAGCTCAGCCTGTATTTTCTTCTTGCTCTTTGGAATTGCAGTGTGCACAGAGGGGGTAATAAAACACACATTCCAAGCATGTGACAGCTGCTTCGATTTTCTGTTTGGGGCTTATGCCTGCTCACCTCTCCACCCCTCACCAAAGAATTGCTTCGGTACTCACTGCTTCCACTCGGCCTCAGTGCATCCAAGGTGCATGATGCGGGGCAGCCTTAGGGACATGGAGTGCCTGCTGGGCTCTGCCTGTTCATGGAGGGCTCTGCCATGCAGCGCACTGACCAAACTTTGCCAGCTCCTGCATGGAAACAGGGAGGGCTGAGCACATGGCACACACAGAGCCTAACAGTGGCTGGGAGAGCTGGGAGCCAGAGGCGGTGGCAGTTCGCTCTTGGTGCTAGGGAACATCAGGAAATGTATGTAGAGGTGCAGCCCTGGCCTAGCAGACTGCCTGTGGGGTCATGGGTGTGAACGCTGCCTGCCCTCTGCACTGCTGCACCTGCAGTGACTGAGGACACTGGGACACATGGGGTTCAGAAAGAGATGTCGGAGGGGAGAGTCAGCGAAGGTTTGTACAGTCAGGACTAACATAAGGATGATGAACAAAACAGACTAGTTTATTGTTACTGATGGTATATGATCTGTCCCCCATAAAATTTTAAATCTCTATCACAGCTGCTACTAACATAATAATAGCTTTCAAAAGCACTTTTGATTCCCATCAGGACTTCGCAATTTATAATGAAAATATTTCCATTATCTCAGGTAACCACAGAAATAAAGTCCATAAACATTTTTTGTTTCATTGTCTGAGTATAACTCAGACTTCCACCAAGTTCTATTACAACTGTGATATATTTTCTTTGCAGATCAAGGATGTAGAAGTCCTCAACTGTGAATATGGCAAGAACACAATTAAGTTCCTTCGCCTTCATACAGAAGGGAAGAAGCACTTTGTTAAAGAAGTGGAAGTGTGCACACATCTCCGGCTGACTTCTTGTCATGAGTACCTGGATGGAAACAACTCTGCTGTGGTACCTACAGACACCATAAAGAATATTGTCCTTGTGTTGGCCAAGAAAAACGGGGTATTTTTTTATTTTTTTAACTAACCTTTCTGTTTCTTATGTCTTCATTTGGAAGTGTTTGTTACACTAACCTTTTACTTTCAAAATACAACAAAATAATCTCCCTGCCATCAACATGCCAGATCAGCACTAGTGACCTTCAGTAATTTAAGAGAAAATTTTTCCTCCTCCAGTCTTCATCCTGTGCACTCCTCCTTAGTTTTCCAAAGCCTTTTATTTTCTCACAGAACTAGCAGTAGTTTTTGTAGATTTGTCATAGAGGACCCGTCTTTTTAAATTTAATAGCACATAATACTGCATCATTCCCATATAGCATTTTAAACAGAAGGTCTCAATGTATGTGAGACTTTTCTTAATTTTGTTAACCCTGTACTTACCTCCCTCAATTGCATCTACCATAATGACAATCTGTCGCGTAAATTGTCTGTCTCAGTAATGAAATCTCACCTTTAGCCTGCAAAGCTTAATCAGAATATTGCTATGATTATTTCAGCATTGTATCCTTAAAGCAGAAGGCTTCTCTAGCAGTTTTTCCAAGGACTGCAGCTCGCTATACCACAGAATGGGAGATTTTTGACACTACTCTAATTGTTATTTGCAGCTGTGCTGCAAGCTGATCAAACAACTAGGCACAGTGTGCAACACCAAAAATGAGAGAAATCTGTATTTTTACCAACGCTGATCCTTCCCAAATATTTGCAACAATCAGAACAATCTACTCTCATATACGAGGTAATTACTTCTTTCTACTAATTCTGTGTTTTTGTCTTAGATCGCAACTTTAGAACAATTCGCTACAGATATCTGCCAACACTTCATGACAACATTTGGCCAAGTGGCGTACGTCAAAACCTACGTTCAAGAAGTACCATGGCAACGTCTACAGGAGGTATCTAAAATACTAATACATTCCATTTGTTATTCTGAAGCCATTCATCACTCTCTTAGTTCTTGTTTTCAAGTTAAGATAGCATTTACTGCACTTTTACTTAAATGTAAATTACAATGTAAATTTTTATATTGCAGAATGGTGTTCCCCACATCCACTCATTCATACACGTTTCTAATGGGATCCGCTTTTGTGAAGCTGAGCAGTGCCGAAATGGTGAGAAAAGAACTTGCAGCTTCTCCTACTGTAAATATTTCTGCCAATGAGATATGAAGATGTTTTAGAGATAGCTAAAGGTGTTATAGGGCTTATGGCACAGTAAATTGCTCCAGAGATCTAAAACAAAGAATACCTTTATAATCTGATTTGGCAGTCCTTGATCTCTGAGACATGGCTGAAGAGCAAATGTAGTTCATATTTGTGTATATATTCTAAACATATAATGCTCAACAGCACATCCAGCAGAAGTGCTATATGCTGTCACAGGGTTTAATAGCATTCTGAGAACAGTCTGCTTACTTTTTTACATTAGACTATATTTTGAAGTCTCGCTATTATCATTATCCTACAGAGAATGCATCATGAAACCCCACCACTGTAGGTCAATTGCCTAGTTTGCAGTTATTTTCAAAACCCTGTCAACATGCCTTGGTTTTATTTCTAAGCAAGGTGCAGTTTCATTGCTGCAAACCAGGCTGGCTTGAACATGGTGAGCACTCAGGTCTATGTGCAAAAAGTTTTTCACATGAAAATACTTCAGAGTGCACTTGCTATTTTTGTATGCCATGCATAAACAAAGCACCATTTGGCTTCACTAATTCTTTTATGATACTTAAAAGACACAGGCTTTCAAGCTCAACTGTCTGCCCATAAATTGGCATTCTAAAGGGAGCGTAAAAATCCTCTCTTTTTCCTATGACTCAACAAAAAAGTAAATTCAATCTCACTGTGTTGGTGTTTCCTTTAACCCACCTTTCAGACTACTGGGAAATGAGCTGAGACCACTACATCATTTCACAGTGGGTTTAGAGGATTTAGACATTAGTTCAGTATCTATCTATTACTGCCCTAATGTAACTTAGACCTATTTCCCATCCTACCCTCTCTCCCTGTTTTCCTAATGTGTCACGGTTAGGACCAGTGGTGAGACCAGTTTCTGGCAGACAGGACACAAGTCCTGAGAGGTACATTTGAGCACTATCCTTGTGCTCCTACTGAAAGAAAAGAGAGAGCCCGTACGTGTCTCCAGTGCCTCTTAGCCTAACGCTAGCAGTGTTAACTACTGATGTATTTTTGTCAGCCTTAATAGTATTAACACTGGTTTCTGGAAAATGGTAAGAAAGAAAGAAACCTGAATTTAAAAAATAAAGAAGAGTTTATGCTTTCCTGAAAAGCTGCTGCTCTTAATGTACAGATTGAATTAAAATTTTTATCATCTTGAAAATCCAGCATGAAATTCTTCAATTTCAGGTTTTACACAAACAAAAAAAGCCTTTAAGGCTTACTGAAGAAACCACCTTTCCTTCTTAGCCTTCCCTTCATGTGGCCCTCTAGCTGTTTCTCTAGGATTCCCTGCCTAGGTGAACAATAACCGAAGAGAAGATTTCAAATCTGTTTTATTTTTCTCATAAGAGAACCTTCTCTATCTTTAGCACCCTCCTATGCACCTATCAGCCAGGCAAAGAAATTTATTTCTCAGTTAATCCTCTTTAAACACTTTTCTCATCATTAAAAG
The DNA here is from genome assembly GCA_009867235.2 of Psittacus erithacus. NCBI lineage: Eukaryota > Metazoa > Chordata > Aves > Psittaciformes > Psittacidae > Psittacus > Psittacus erithacus. Next base: position 39,317 of record WYDI02031920.1, on the reverse strand, counting down.
AAACCCAGTGAGACTTAATAGAATTACAGGCTTATCTTTTTTTGCCATTATATTGGCTGATAAAAGTCTCAGAGTTTTTTAGAAACTGAAAACATCATAAGTAACTTAACAGAGTCAACATTTAGCAACTGAAGACACAGCACAAAAAATGCTGAAAGCACAGCATGAGCTATTCACCTTGAAAACTTTGTCTATGCATTATATTCTTCAGTGTGAGTTTCAGGGTGATTGCTACACCAGCCAGCCTTTCAGTAAATCATTCATTGCAAATAGCTTTTTCTAACAAGGCCATGGATCTGAATATAAGAAAAGTATGTCTCCAGATTCACTGATAGAATCTACAATACATTAATACCTGTGTATTACAATCTTATACCCAAGCAATGAATTCATCAAGATCTCGACAAACCCCAGAATATCCTGTCCATGGACAATCTCTTCTTTACATTTTATTAAAGCTTTAGTAAATAGCATGGGGGTGTAGACAAAATTATAGATATATCTCCTTGGACTCATTAAAAAACATGAAAAAAAAAAAGCACAAAAAGCAGTTTTGATAATGTCCAGTGACAGAGCAGTTTAAAAATAATCCAAACCTCTAAACAATCATGTCATTTAGAGACATCAATCACAGTGTAATTATTTCCAGTATAAATTCCTGCAAAGATACAATTTAAAGACCAAATCTCTCAGTCTCCCCAGTCCAAGGCAGGATTACTATGCACCACACATATTCAAGGATTAATTTTTAACTAGGTAGTGTGAGCACCAAGAGCAACACAGAAACAACAGCCTGGGCTTCTGACACTGACTGTCTATACAGGCTCGGGATAAGCCTGCGTGCCTTAAAGTCTCTCTTTTCTGAGCCTGCATTTTTTTGGTAGTTCTGGTCAGTGAAATTTTCAGCTATCAGTTTGGTGTGCTCTAAACAACTGAACACTTAAAATTGTTTAGCTGCTATCCAAAAGGTTTGTCAGAAGAAAAAGTTCAGAACACAACTTTTTAACTGCTTGGTCTTCAGAAGATGATACTCCATTCATGCAGCAGTGATCCACAACAGCACATTTTATAAATAGTGGCTACAAGAAAAAAAACCCATCAGTTTGAACCTGTGGGTGGCATCTGTATAGGTGCCAGCTCCTGCTAATTAGCTGAACAGCAGGATTTGCATTGGCTCCTCGCCCTCTCGCTCTTATGGATGCAAAACTCACAACAGAATTTCTGATAGAGGCTCCAAGTCTTTGTACGGGGAGTTTCTACGCTTGTCTGTGTTGTTAGAAGAGGCTCATCACTTCTTTTCTGTACTCTGCAACACTAGTAACCTATTTAGTTTCCCTTTAGAGCAATTAGTAATCTCTGAACTGACATCAGTAAGAGCTAACCCAAAGCATGTCAAGGAAGTGAGATAGAGGGTGTCCTCAGCAGTCCTTGACTGCAGCTCAGGGATTCTCTGTTTTCTAGATTGAGCCACAATTGCAGTAGTTTCTCTCTGCTGACATCTGTGTGCAGAAAGTAATTTTTAAAAGTAGTTGGGCTTGCAAGAGGAGCACATGACTGAGTCCTGAAGAGACAGCTTCATGGCTCTGGAGCTGTCACTACAAGTATGCACACAGAGGTTTCTTTCTCACTGCCTGAAAAGGAGCTCATACTGTCTTATGTTTTTGGATCACAGGTCCTCTGGTTGTTTTTGCTGGAATTAAAGACCTGAAACTTATGAAAACAACACTGTCCGGATTTGAAGGCTTCTGTAAGAATGAGTACACCACACTTCCTGAAAGAAATGACAGGATTTTATGTGGAGAGCTCTTCTGCAAGTGGTCATATGGCGAATGCAAGGATTTTGACTTCGACTGCATATGGTACGCATCGTATCAAATAATATTTATTACCTAGTCTATGATCCCAAAGTCCCTCTATACAACACATTTTGATGGTGCACCAACAGACAGTATTTAAATGGACAGTTCAGTGTTCAATACAAGAGCACTTCAGGAGAACAAACAACCAATTTGTTAAATAATTTTAGCAAAACACCTATTTGTGAACTATAGAGCTGGGGGAGAGGAATAGGGGGAATTTGGAGGTGACAGGACAGAGAAATTGTTCTTCCATAAAACCCTATGTGCTATGTATTCATCAGAACAGACAGAGAAAATAAATTTCAAAAACCCCAACAACAATGACAACAGCAAACCCCCAGTAAAGCATTATGGATCTAAACAGAGACAGCTGATACAAGGTTTTGTAAGAGCCTGTGTTACCTCTAGGAGCAAAATCCGTGAATGTATCCTTGAAGCGTTTGCTGGGCCACCTGACTGTGGGGAATATTCACCCTCTTACCAGAAAACTGTCAACTGCATCCAGATGCACGTCCTTTGCAAAGTACCACAGGTATCTTCATTCCTCTTGCTGATGGTTTACTTTAACAAATGTCAATCAGACCACTGAGAAGACCAAAATGAGCCTAGTATTTCCTCTGGCAGTTCTAGATAAGACTGGAAATTGTTTGGTGGTACAGATAGATGGTCAAAAAAAACTTGTTAACACACTGAGAAGTTCCCATGCTGCTCCCTAGCTGTGAAAACAATGGGGGAGAAAATATAATTCAGTGCTTGGCAGGACATGAGTAAAAGTGAAAGGGGTGCTACAGCATTGTCTACACATTCCATAGACTATACATGGGGTGGGGAGGGAGTGTTTGCATTGCTTTTCTTTGCAGTGAGTAGCAGACTGTTGGCTAAAAAGGTGCCTTAATTATTCGTTGTCTCATCTATTGTCTTGGTTTCAGGTACAAGTCATAGAAGTTGTCTTGAACAACACTTTTTATAATGTTGTAGACATGAAGAATCTAGGCTTGACCAATGATAAAGAAGTAAGTAAATGCTCCAAGCACAACTTGCCTGAACTCTAGAAACACTCAGCCTTAAAGCATAGCAGCAGTTCTGCATAGAACAGCTTTAAAAGGAGCAGATTTTCTCTCCCAGCCCAGTGAAAGCTCCACCTTGCTTCTGAAAGAGATTTACACTGATTACAGAAGAAAAATAAGTGCCCGTGTTGTTGATAAAAGCTAAAGGAGTACAGTGGAATGCTTTGGCTATCAAAGGGATCTGTAACAGAGACTACCATCTGAAAAACCATTCCTGTTTTCACCAGTGCTTTGACTTTTGGTTATAATGTCAATCTGTGCAGTTTTTAACCAAGCAGAATGCATCATGGCATCTTTTCACATAGCCAGGTAGTGTGAAAAGACAGCCCACTATGGCTCTTCCTGCCCCACTGGCGCCACTGAGCTGCCAAGGAGTATCCTTGGTGCAGTGGGATTACAAGCAGATTAGCTAGGCCATAGGCTAACTCTGGGTGACTGAAGACCAGCACTCTGAAGGAGCAGTGAAGGGACGCTTTTGTAGCCTTTAGGAGCCAAATCAGATTGATCCAACACTGGACAAGGTATAAGCCTGTGGTCAGGCAGAAGGTCAGAGATGTAGGGGATGAGATACATTTGCTCCTCCTTCCACAGCTGCTCTAGCTGACAGCCAAGCCCAGCTGGAAGTCTGTTATGTTACCCTTGTGTGACAGAGAGAAACCGCGTTATTCCATTTTGCATCAGTGGTCTATAGTGTTTATGCTCTAGTCTCCCTCCCTAAGTCTTGTGATTTTACTGCCACACTATCCTACCCTTGCCCTCTTTCAGGTGGACATTATAGATCCACTTTCACTTGAGATAACAAGTTCTACCATTGATGTTAGTAAGAGAAGGAAAGGGCCTGGACATGATGTTATGAATTGGTGAACAGCAGCAGCTGTAGTTTCTGCTGTGATGGTGTTGGCACATCCCTGTCTCAGAAATGACCTCTCTGTTTGTGCTTATCCCCCTCAGGTTCTGGTTCCAGTGGAAACTCCTTATGGCTCCTGTGCTTGCACACTTGGCAGGAAGACATTCTTAGAAGCACAAGTCCATATGCTAAAAGATGAAAGGCAAAATCTGTTTGGACTGGCAGCTGCCCAGAGAAACTAAAGTTCTTGACTACACTCACACCTTTCTGATAAACTTAGTAGTATGGCTTTCCTATCAACATATACTCCTTATTGGCCTCTTCCATTGCTGACTACTTTTCCCTCTATGAACTCCTGAGGTTAGGATTTCTGAAGGACCCTCAGGAATTCAGAAATCAAAGTGTCTCCCTGAATCTCGGTGTGATTTGCAGATTGAAATCCTCTATACTTTTTTGGAAATCCCAGCTGGAAACATTACAGTAAATTAATTTTTAAACCAGCTATTCCCAGACCGCTTAATGAAACAATTAACTTGATAACATCTATAACATGTTTTTGTCATGTAAAATGAGCAACTCTATATTCTATTTATTAATGTTCCTTTCGTAAAATGAATATACAGGCACAAGAGCAGATGTTTCATTGACATAACCTGTCATGATCCTTAGATGCTACAATGCTCTACAGGGCTGAGGTTCTGACCCTGTAACTGTATAGGGAATCAGTCAGACCCTGATTTCTTTGTGAAGGAAATGAAATTAAAAAAAAAAGGAAAAGAAAAGAAAGTCTCTCTCGTACCTCCTTTGAGGTGTGAATAGTAACAGCTGTTGACTAATTTCTCTGCATGTATTCTGACTGCATGGCCGCTGCTGCTACTCATCGGACTATAGTTACTATATAACTACTTTTATATTAATCCCTGAGGTGTTTGAGGTTTTGGGCTATCTAAGTTTAATTAAATAGTTTTCCTAAATCTAATAATCTCCTCATGACTTCTGAGCAGGCAGGAGTCAACCTAAGTAATCCTATTACTTTTGGGAGGGGTAGGGAGAAAGCTAGACAGACAGACAATGCGTGTCTATCTTACTTTAGTTATGCCAGGTGATAACTTTGAACACAGAGATAAAACTATACAGCCAACAAATCTCATCTTGCAAACTGAGGCTACCACATTTGAAACAGAACTTCTGACGGCTTCAAGCTGCTGTTCTCATTTTCTGAGTGTCATTTTCACAGACTCCATGTGACAGTGTAAATCCAATAGGAATTGCCCAGTTACTTTTGAAAACCACAATTCAGTTGTTTTTGTGCCTTCTCAGTTCGGCAAACCTGCAGCATTCCTCTGGGTACAACCATTAAATTCACAGGCACTGATAATGAGGAGCATGTCCTGCACTGTGTGACATTTTGAGGTGCTTTGCAAGATAGGAACTTGCTTTGGTGACCAAGATGTAACAGATGCAAAGGAAAGACACTGCTCACAAGCCTGAGATATCTCATGAAAAACAACAGGACAAATGACACGACAGAGTGAGACTCTCCCAGATATGCTGTTCTCTGGTCACTAACAAATTCCAAAAGTTTTATTTACAACACTTTCAGCTTTTGCCAGGGACATTCTTTCATACCTAGTTAGATTGTGTTGTATTGTACTTGTGGGCTAATGTCTTGCTATTGCTGCCATTTTCAGGTGCTAGTAATTTATTAATGTATCTTTTAAGGGCAAATAAAGAGCAACATCAAAAGAACAAATTAGTATTTGACTATTTACCAAATAAGAAATGAAACAATTTGCTACCTATATATAAATGCAAACACTGCAAGTAAAGAAATATGTTTTAGTTCAGCCAGTTTTACCTCAAAAAGTGACCAGTCTTGTTCCAAATGACAATTCACTACCAGTAGATGGAAAAACAGATGAAAAAGGATCTTATTGAATATTTTGGCATTTACCTCTTTCTAAACAAGGCAGATCTTCACAACCCACTTCCTCTCTACCTTATGAGAAATTTACTGCACTAGGCAGAAAGTTTCCTTTGTTACTATTTGTGCTTTATTTGTGGGCTTGTAAGGTAACAGTGGACTAATCTTCCTGGCAGAACAAGGATACAACACAGCAAGCAGTTGTTTGTTCAGACTTTCCTGTGGCAACAAGCATACATGTACGCTCATGCAATGCAGTTTCTGTAAACCTTCACAGACACGCAGATTTTCATCAAGTCTTTAAAGGCATCTCGGCACAGCTCCATGCAGCACTGCAAACTCGAGTCACTTATGTGGGCAGATCGCTTCTAAAGAAAGTACTTAAGCAATCGGAAGAAGGCCAAATTTTCCATATGCGATTAGATTCACATAACAATGGCATAAATCGTTCTCAAAAATGAGACTTAGCCAGACTTATCTGGGCCTGAAACCTGACCAAGTTTCCACTGGCTTCATTAGACTCAGTCTCCACAATGGACTTGCATTATTTTAATTGAGAGATATTTTTTGTTTCAGTTCCTGTCCTGAGGAGCTGTTCAAGTTGTTTACTGTGTTTTACTCAGAGGTAACTGTGATGCTTTGCTGGTGAAATTACACTTGATGAAAATAAGCAGCAGCTAGCAGATCACAGAATTACCATTTAAAATACAGCTTCTTGCTGATAACATGAACCTTGCTGGTCCTGGGCTACATCCCAGTAGTTTCTAGGGCCTAGAGCCTTCTACCAAGAAATATGGTGTTTCATGTCCACAAATAATCATTTTAGCATCTGATTCTTTCACATCCTGTTCCTGTTCAATTCTGATAGCTGCCCAGGACAGTCCAATAGCAATCTCCCTCAGCTGCTGACCATGCTCCAAAAAACAACCAATATCATATAGATAAAATGCACTAGCTAAACTGATTAGCCAGTATTTAAAACAGAGATAAAGTATCATTGTCAGGGTCAGTACAAGCGATATGTCTTCACCAGCTGTATTATTCTATACATATATTCAGGCTACCTGTTTTCCAACACACATTTAAACCTTCGAAGTGACCAAAAAAACCCCTTTCTGGCTACAAATCCCAATATAAATACTTTTGAAGTTACAATTCCACAATTTGTGTGCATACAACAGCCAACCATTTTCTTCCCAAAAGTGCACAGCTGTACCTAAAAAGGAAACCTATTAAATGTCTCCAGGCATAGGATCAAAAATGTAAACTTGCATCTCAGCTGTAATTAGGATATAAACTGTTTTCTGAGACTGATCCTTACCATTCATAGCAAGCTGGTCCCATACATACATATATATTAGAAGGTATAAATATATATTAGAAAAGATATTATAAATTGCACTTACTAGATCTGATGATGTATAACCAACCTATGGCAATCAAATAGGAAACAACACAAGATGGGGTTAGTTGTTACATAAATTTATTACAGACTTACAAACTCTCCACTGCATTGAGTTGAAGCCAGCTATGTCCTTCTCAAGGTTCGTACCAAACTGCACCCCAGGACAGCAGTTCACCTCTGCCAGGCTCACAAAAGTGATGGAGAGAACCAGGAAAGGGGCATATACCCTATAGGTGCCTGCCACAGAGAGCTGGAGGAGTACTTCATGGACTTGTGCGGCAGAAGCAAACATAACCATTCAGTTCTGTTAGCTGACCATAGCAGGTCAGGTATTGCTGCAAGTAAGTGCTTGCCTGTGGGGATAAGCATCTGTAGCCCAGGCCCCGACGGATGGACGTGCACAGGTGAGCCAGCCTAGAAGTGGCACATAAGGTAACAAAGGCAAGAGACCCTAGAAGATAACCACAAAGATGAAGGGGAGGAAAAAAGGGGGGGAAATACATTCATAGTAAAAAACATCAGACAAATCAAATCAAATAAAATAATAATTTCAAAAAAATTAATAAATCAGTGAGGACATGTATCTCTCCCATCTGGCTACTTCAGAGCTGGAAACAAAAACCCAAACCACACAATACTGGAGGGACAAAAAGGTAGAAAAATGAGAGGAGTAGAGAAAACTTCAGTGCAGAGGGAAACATAACAGCAGAAACCAGAGTACCCAAGTTCTAACGGTGGCTTCTGCCACCCCTCAAGAGTGACATTAGGCATGGATTCCCATATTAACATCTACATCTCACTGGAAAAGACAAGAGCTCAAGTTTTAATGGCCTTGTACTCCTGCAATGTTTCTAAGTAGAGAAGCCCAGGCAAACTGGCATGTAGTATTTATGCAGAAGGGAGGAAGAAGAGGAGTATCCTTGCCAAACAGGATTGCTACATCCAAGCACACACCCACTTCCACGCTTCTCCCTGTGGTTTGGCCACCAGCTGGGGAACAAACTCAGCTGCAAGTTCCTTACTCTTCCTTCCTTCTCCTGCACTCCACCAGTACAAGCAATAAAGCAATGTTACTCGTGAATCAGACATCAGTCAAATGATGAGCCTTCCCTTCCTTTTTTGATTCAATTTAGCTGCTACAAAGTCAGGGCATTTCTCAGTGTAGCAAGCGCTGCAGTGTTCATAGAGGGGCAATCATATTACAGCAATCATCTGAAAAGAAGAGAACATCCTGAGATGAGTGCAAGCCTGCCAATGCCAAGACATGTGTTGCTGCTTTATCAGCAGACCAGCTGATGATACAGCAGTTACAACTGCTGACTGCTTCTTTAAAGAAGATGCTCACAAGTGCAGCATTTAAATACAGCAGTGGTCTCCAGTACTCACCAACAGCCTTCAGAAGCAGTGGAACTCTCACATAGAAACCAAGGGCCACTTACAGTCTTCATGGTGCTCCCCTTGAGCTCTCCAGGTGCTCGAGGTTACAGTTCCACTCCCCAGATTCACAGCATCTACCACCACCTAATGTTATTCTGGGTGTAAACTGAATACATATCTGGGATCCAAAGCAGCATCACTAAATCAAACAATTCCTGAATTATAGGGACTAAGCAAAAACGAATTTAATGAACTTGTTACATTATCATATTGAAAAGAAGTCAGCCTTCCCAACAGGAATAAAAGCTACGTATTAAATTCGTCTGCCTATTATTCCAGTGGAAGACTGCCTTTGCAGGCTGATGACAGCCACTGCCATCTGCACTTCCCCTAGGGGAAGCTGCTGTCAAAATTGAGCAACACAGAGGTGAAGGTGTATGGAGGCCTTTGGTGTGACAGAATGGGACATGGATGGGCTCTCCTGGCTGACATTCCTGAGCACCAATCAAGTCCTCTTGTTCTGTTGGAGGAAGCAGAAGCCAGTCCATTGCCTGTGTAAATTGTCCCTGAGGTGAAGGTGAGAGAGCAGAACAGACTTTCTCTGTACTGCTCAATTAATCTCACTGCCTGCTGAGACAGTGATGGTTACACTGTTGACATGCAAATTTGCAGTCAATTTCCTACCTGACTTTTGGACCAAAACCCCTTCCTGGAAAGGAAGGAACTGCTGTTCTGACTTGGAAGTAAAGAATCAGAGTGGAGAGAAAGTGAGATAATGTTTCTTCTGGTCCTGTCAGACTCAGCCCTCAAATTTTAGATAATATTGCCATTAAAAAATGAAAAATATATTTGCAGCTTCCACCAGACTCGCAGAAAGTAAGACCCTCTGCTTCTCAATTTACTGTGATTGTAATTGAAGTGTGACAGTGAAAAGAGGAGTGTTAAAGATAACTGACCAATTAAATGCCCATTTTTAAAAAGAGGAAGTAGTAAAGGACTTGGTAGAATTTGAATCTGTTGAAAAAAGCAGTGAAAAGATAGAAGAGTTCGTTTAGTGAGTAATCATTGATAGTGAGAGCCTAACATGACATTATGCCTTGGCCATTTCTAACTAGGAGTGACCCATAGGAGGCTGATCCCTTTGCTACAGCTGCTGAGTCTTGTCCTAGAATTATAAGAGCGAAGAATTTTCTACAGGTTGAACAAGTGCAGTACATAAGAGCAAACTGTTTTAAAGAAACACAGAGGGAGGGGAGATACCAGCAAGCAGACAGACCCATTTTCTCTGGCTTGAGAAAGCAACTTCGGTGGATAGACACAGCCACAGCCTCCATACATATGGAAGCTTGTATGTGCTTTATGTGTGGTACCTGGTACTATATTTGGATGCAAAGAGAGCATGTTATGCATTGTGTATCTACAGCTTGAAAGTGAACATCAGAGCTGATGAACAGTACTAATATATATTTCACAACCATCATATCAAAAAAGGCATTCTGTAATGCTTTCAAATCATTTTTATAAGTGCTATGAAAGATTCTGATAGATGTGCACAACTGGTATTATGAAAAGGGTAAGAAGAGGGAAAGAGAACAGAAGGACCTTGGCTTTAGCACGTGTCTCTGTTCTTGTGCTGACAGGCAGCAGGGCAGGGAAGCTGACTGTTGTTCTGCTCCTTTAAAACTGCGTCTAGGAGAAGGAGGCCACTCTAAATTGCTGGTTCAGTGTGACAGCAAGGAGACCTGCAGCATTGAGACCATCTCTCACACCCACTATCAACTGAGCAGCTGGACACTGGCAGCTTAACCACCACTCAAAGCACAGGGAGGTCTTTTAAGGAGGAGGATCTCTTCTATCTGCAGGCACATTAAGGGCATGTTATAAACTGTATTCCTGCAAACTCTGTGACTGCAGAACTGCAATATTGACAGGGTATCCAGTAATGCCCATCAGTTGCTTCCTCATCTCAACAGCAGCTGTGTTTTCTGCAAGAGAAATGGGAACTAAAAATAATCTGGCTTTGACTTCCTCTCTCAAACCCACCAGTCTCTTTTTAAAAGATTTTTTATTCTCCCAGAGAAAAGCAAGGAGAATGTAACTGACAAAACCAGAACAGTCACCTGCACAAAGTGAGCAGCAGCATTAGAAAGCTCAGAGAACAGCAGGAAACTACAATAAGGATCAGGGACATTAAAAAAAATAACTGTTACAGTTCTGAGCAACCTCCTCCAAATTCCTTTTCACATTTTGCAGCAAGCCTTCCATTAGGTCTCTACTTGTACAAACTGGTTAGTGGAGCTGATCAAAAGGGAAATACGATCTGGATGTCTCTGAATGCAGCTCATTTGCTCATTAAAACATATTAAATGAACAAACAGTGCTCAGTAATCACCAAATGCTCTCTAGTGGCTACAGTAGAGGTTTTAGTCCCTCATGGAATAAGTATGTTTTAATTTTATGTCAGCCATAGATCTATGAAATGTGCTAATCCCACACCAAGCATGTATATGGGAGAAAAAGAGAATACTCAATTCATCCTTCAGTAACATAGCACTATGTATTCTCCTGCAACAATAATCCTCAAAAAAAAAGGGGCTGGTAGGCATCTCCAGACTGCTACACACAGCTGGTTCACATAATCCTTTTCATAAACATACCAAAATCTCTATTAAAATATTTAGGAAGATCCCTACTTCCAGTAGGTATGTCTGGACACTGTCAAAATATAAATAAAATCATAAGCGGAAATAAGACAATACTTGAAGTGAGCACAATATGAAGGACAGAAAGAGAAATGGTGAATACATTCCCATCTCCTACCATGTGTTTCAAATTCCAAATAAATACATTGCACAACATAACAAAGTATACAAGAAAGCATGCTGCTGTGTATACTTTATGCATTATACCATATAATGTGAGCTTTACCTAGGTAAATGGTAATAGGTACAGCATACCTATTAACAAGACTTACCCCTTCTCAAATTTCAACTCCAGAAACCAAAAGCAACACTTAGCACTGCAGCATCAACAAACACACCCTGCACCTGGCCAAGTCAGAAACAAAGGCAAGGCCCCCAGCTAGGCAGGAGATTAAAGGAGCTTCTCCTTCTTCTTCCTGAATCCTGCTCCTACTTGGCAGAAAGCACCACTCTTTTTACCTTCTTCACTCTCAGCTGCACCCCCTCACTATTTCCTCCCACACTATTTCCACCTTCATCACTCTCCTGCTTATTTCCTACTTCCCAGTTCCTTTGCTAAGCCTCACTGATACAACCTCACATCTCAGCTTCTGGGGTCATCACATAGCTTTCATGGCCCCAGAACATGGTGAGCTGAGACACAGATAGACCATGGGCGGGCTATCTCTCAGGCATTTTAGGGCATATCATCCTACTGTTACAGGGCCAGCACAGCACCTCTGCACCACTGATGGCTCTACAAAGCGGTAAGAGAAGCACAGATGTTACTGGTGAACTGGACCAGGGCTTTTCCTTCACCAGTATGTAACACTAGATAAGAAAAAGCAAAAATACTTACATTTTTAAATATCTTGGTAGGTGGTATTAAAAGTAATCACATGAACACAGAACATTAAGTAGGTTTGGGTACCTTTTTAATGTGAACATGGAGAAAACCAGGAGCTCCAATATACCACAACAAAGAATCGGAGAAAGTAAAAGATCTGTAAAGCAAACTGAATCCAAACATAAGCAATGCTTTATTGAGATATAGCAAGCAACCTATCAATAGGGAACTGGTACAAACAGATTGAACAAGACTCTCTTTTAACAGAGATGTATGGTGATGAGACAGCTTCCTTCAGTTTTAAAACAAGTATTCAAACTGTTAAGTAAAGCACTAAAAAAAAACGACCATTACAACACCAGTGACAGACAGTATTAGAAATGTGCAGAATTTTACTATTTTTACAAATTTCTGCATAATGTTAAAAAACAACTTATCATAAATTAGAAAAAGGAATAAAACAAAGCTTTTTTGTTTTGTTTTGCAAAGCAACACAAACTTTTAAAAACCAACTATACTTTACATAGAACTGCTATTAAAACCAGGTGAAAACAAGCTGAAAATTTAAAGGACAGCAAAAAATACACAACCCAGTTTCACCTGTTGGCAACACCTTCTGCAATCGAAGGGGTTATGTTAGTTGTATACACAGCTCTAAACATTGCAGCATACCACGAGTAAACCTTAATAAGGTCAAAATAGGACCCTCTGCAAAAAAGGGTGACTTGGCAAGTGTCAGTCCCATCCTAAAATTACAAGTGGCAATATTTTTAGTAGGTCTTTAGTATAAACCAAAACCTACCTTAATTGGTTTCTCTCTCCCAAAGTTGCATGTAAACTTTATTTGGGTTTGGGTTTTTTTTGGTATTTTAATTCATTAAATCAATAACATGTCTGGCTCAAAAATGAGATTGACATACCTCCCTTTTGTTCTGGACACAGTGATGTAGCTATTTCAACATGCTCATTGACACTTCCTAAAAGAGAAAATCATTATGTACTACGTAAAAAATACACACCACCGCTCTCAGTTCAGGCTCAGTATATAGTATATTGCCAACTCTATCCCATAGGATATATATAATAATTTGGTTTAAATTCTTAATAGATATATTTTCTCTTTACAAAGTTCCATCACATGAAACCAAATTGCTTATTTGTTGTTTGAGGCACATGACCCCAATTAGATAATTCGCTATAAAGAGTTGTTCTTTAGATGTTGTGTCTGTAGAGGTTTAACGTGATATTCATAGATTTTCAGCGCAGGCCCCAGTTTTAATGAAAGTCCAGTCAGTACATCATTTCTTGTCATCAAGAGTAATGATTTGCCATCAATTTCCTATAAGAAGAATTAAAGAGTTGATAAAGACAAATGTACAAATCTAACAGATGAGAACAGTCATGCAACAAATGGAGGACTACTACAGAGGATCAATGAGAAAAAAAATAGTAGCTTTTATTTTCCTTAAACTGTGTTTATAGCTGCTAACTTCTGCTGTCGGCTTTTCAAGTGCTCACTTGTGCTCACTAAAGCGTACATACTGTGTAGTCAAGCACAAAACCCAAATGAGCTTTATTTCAAAATTCCCTCTCTGTAAATCTATTTCAAATTAATAGGTACATGTGCAGATTGCCTAACTGGCGCCATTAAGAGAAGGACACTCTCAAGAAAGCAGCTTATAAAGTGCATTCCAGGAGAATTACCATTGACAGCGATAGGCAAGTTTGGACTAGTCAGTATCTGCTAATAACTTCAGATGCCTTCTTTAAAAGGCCAGCCTTCCTGTGTGTCCTGTGGGGAAGGGAGGAGAAGACTCCTGCAATCAGAAATTTTAGAACTACTTCTACTATTTACTATTTCTACTACTGTGGAACTCAACAATGGGAGGGAACTTCTTTGACTGATTGTTTTGTGGGGTTTTGTTTGTTTATTTTTTTCCTCAAACCTTGGCTTTCTGACCTATTTAGATTAAAATCCTGTAGGCTTTAGGGTTTGGTTTTTTTAATCTCAAAACCTTGTATATTTGAAAACTACCTGTAAATGATTTCTCAAAGGTCAAAATGGAAGAGAAAGAACCTACACCTTTCAACTCCCATCTGTTTTAGACATAGGACCATTCTTTTCTTTACACACCTCTACAGTTCAATCACTGCACTACTCAGGAAACAGGAGCAACAACTAATGCATTCACTGGTGTCTCACAACACAGCAAGACCTTCTAGGGCTGTCCTAGCCCAAAGAAGTATATAGCTTTATGGCATTCTCCTGCTATAAGGACTGAACTTGACTCTGCTATTGCATTGTTTTTTAATTAAAAAAAAAACAAAACAAAAACCACAAAATAACCACAACTGTTAAATTTGTTATCAAAAGCCAACAACCAGTTCAAATGCTTGCATTGTTGTTGTCCATGATAATATATTGCCAAAATTTTGTATTTTTATAGATATTATAAATATCGCACATCAATTTATCCCACTGCAGCATCTTAGGAATACTAACTGTTGTCTTAGAAATATCAGAGATTCCATCCTTGAGTACAACTCAACCTAAAAAGAGGAAGACTTACATTAGTTATTAGAGTCCAGCAAGAATTTGTCTAGATTTATCTCTCTTATGATTTGGTAAAGATTGTAAGTACAAAATACATGGGCAAACCACAACATACTCAAAGGTCAGCTGTAAGTAGAATTTCTTTAAATGATGCCTGCTAGTCCCTCAGGGGAGCACAGTGTAAAAGTAGTTCCGAAACGAAAAAGTTTCCAGTAACTTTTTACCCAATTATATCAGGTGCCTCTTTCCAGTTACTGCTGAGAATGGTAACAGTTAAAACCAGTTTCTATCCTCTCTTTTCCATTCATCACAATTGTTTTTGTGGGAATTTTGATACCAGTGAGTATTTTGCTCATTGCTGTGACCTATCCTGAAGTTGCCTTTTCTGTTGTTGCTCAATGATGCTATGGAGGAAGTGCTGCCTCCAAATGAAATAAATCCAGCACCTGGCCTGGGAGAAACTCCAAGAACAGGAAAAAAACATTGACTCCTTTCCCTTCTTCTTCCACATGGCTCCCCATGGATTGTAGAAATGTTGGTAACTTTAAATGAATAGAAAACTGATTCTCTAAACATATATGTATAGAAATGAGTGATATCTTTGTGTGTATTGTAAGCTCTTCCACTCCTTTTTAGTTTTCTACTTAAACCTGCTTCTGTACAGTTGTCACTCAGTCCAGTTTTTGGTACAAGGTAAGCTTTGGTGACTTCTCCAAATTTCTTCTCTGCTACTTCTCTATTTTCTGGATATTTTTCAGGACTCAACTTCAATGCCAGCTTTTGTTATACCTTTTTAATGTCATCTGCAGAGGGACCCCTCTGCACAAATAGAGCTTATAGTAATTCTCCATTGTGCCAGCATGACCTCAGCAACAATAGTGTATTATCTTCAGTAAATGACCAGAGGACAAGTTTTGCTTCAAGTCCTCCCAGCATTCTTTCTGCTCTTTCTCCAAGTGACTGAGAACTGCAAGGTTTCACAGTACAGATAACATGAAAGCAGAGCAGCCAGCATGCTCATATGCTCCTCCATGCTATGGCTCTGCTAGAAAGCAGTAGTGGACACAAGCTAGCATCAAACCCCAGTTCCCCTTCTGGTAATACATTGCAGTGAGGCCAGCAAACTAACATTGGGTTTCTTGAGTTTCTCTGGCTATCACAATAGCAATGGCTAAAAGCCACTTGGGCAGTAATGAAAGTCAGTCATAGCACTAGCATGTCTCAAGACATGGCAAACAGCTTCGGTTTTTGCATGAGCCACAGCCCTATGTGCTCCCAGGCTTCTAGCTGAGCCATGTACTGAGAGGCAGCAGTTATTTGAAGGTGCTCACACCCTTATCCCACATCTGCTCTGCCTCCCTCTTTGGTTATCCTGTGCCTCCAACTTCTTGGCTTCTCTGATTTGCTTTCTGATGTTATGGGTTTTTTTGTTACTGGGTAACATATTTCAGTTGAATCTGTTTTCATCAGTTAGCTCTTTTGACTTGCTGACAACAGTGAAACTCCAAGAAGGAATAATATATAATCATCATACAATCATCACTTCTTAGCAGCACTTACAACACAATTGTAATAAAACATTCTGCAGTCCTTAAAATTATTTCTCCTTTTCTTTAAGAAGTTGTGAGAAAAAAAATCCAGTTTCGAAAATTCTTTGAGTCACTTGCTTTGGGTGAATCCAGATGCATTCAGATTCATCAAAAGAAAGTGTGGACTCAGTGATCTCATTATAACGTTCTGAGCTACGAATGTTTTGTAAGGAAACCATTGTGCTACCCCTACTGAAGCAGATCAGTGAAAAACAATTTTCCATTGTTGCAGGTAAAACAGAATACTTTACCATTTACAACCTCATTTCCCTTCTAGTACATATTCAGGGCAGTAGCAGATCAAGTTAATTTGGGTTTCTGGGACTCAGGTAGGCTGCAGTACAAATGGCAAACTAAAATGGAGATGGACAGAGCTTCAGCTGCATGCCTGGTGACTCTACAGACTGAGGATGGCTAAGGGTTCAAAGTGAACCTGATAGCACTGCCATACCTGGAAGGCATGGGGATTTTGATAACAAATGCCATAAGCACACGAAGTTAGTGACTAGTATACAACATAAAAGAAACCAAACATGACCACCGGTAAGAGGTTAGAAACAGGGTTATTCCTGGAACTTTTCCTGGTGCAGACAAGTAATGGGCTGGCAGAGCTGGCATGGAGGACCGAGTACTTGCTGCTCCTCATGCTGCTAAGGGAATGGAGAGGGAAGGATGTGGCAGTAACTTCTGCTGTGAGTGTCTGCCCCACATCTCCTGGTTGCATCCTGATGGCAGATTTTAGCCTCCCTCTCAAAGGCTTTGCATAAAGTGAAGTTAGTAGTGGAATCACAGCCACATTTCTGCCCATGGCTACCCTAGCAGAGCCCTGGCAACGCATTGCTAATAAGCAGCTTACTTCAGCTATCCTCCTGAAGCTGTTTGCCCTCACTGCAGAGTACTAATAAAACTTTTACACTCTACTTCTATGCTGCTTTCCGGCAGACTGTTGCAAATTGCTTTGCCAAACCTTGTGAGTTAGTCTCACCTTGCTGCTGTTAGATCAGTAGTAATACTGCAGTATTATTGACAAGCCAGCTGAGGTGCAAGAGTTTATTTGATGAAAGTCAGAGGTATCTGCCAGTATAAGGAAAAAAACTCCCAGAGGTTGCAATTACATTGCCTGCGTGGTTTTTTTAACCACATTTCCAGGGCGGTGGAGGAGACAAGGATGCCGGTATGGATACACTTAAACAATTTTTTTGCCTGTTTACCCATCTTCAAATTCTGAAAAATTAGTAGCAGCTGCAGAAAGAGGCTCTCTCTGCACCCTGTAAATGAACTACTCAACACCAGGCTTTTCACCTGCAAGAACAAAGAGGTAAATTTAGATACTGTTATAGTCGCTAATTCCAATCTCATGGGACTTCACTGTCCAGGCACTGAAGGTCAGCATGATTAACCTGACCAAGAGTAATGGCATTTCATATTAGATTTATAGTTTCCCTACAAAGCTGCCCATAACTTGTACAAGATCAGTGCCTTGGAAGGTCAAGACACCTATCTTGATAGCTAGATACAGGTGTTGTTTAACTAATTTCCTGGTAGTTGCACACAAACCTACAGACTTACCAGGGAAGGTGCTGAACACACAACCTGGAGATGTAAATTTCTTCTCTATGGGACAGGTGAGCTGTAGGCCAACTAAGCCAACTTCCCTATTCCACACAGTAATACACCTTACCAGCATGCTGACAGGTGAGTTGCAAGGGGCCATATAATTATTAAATTCTTTGCTCATCAAATCTACCAAAAGAAGCCATCCATTAGCGTCAGCAGTTACAAGGACCAGAGACAAAGACCCAGCCTCTTTCTCAGAAAAATATGCTGCTCCAGTGTCTAAAAAGATTCTTCCCCTTTACTAACCAACTTGTCCTTTCCTGTTTGCTGGCACTGCTAAGTTTAATGCAACCCAGCATCCCCTTTGTTATCCTAGGTTTTCAAAACCTACTTGCTTCTTAGGAGTCTCAGATTGCATAAATAGTCATAAGTGTATCTGTACAACACACTAAGGAAGATGGGAATTACCATTCACATTTTAAATAACAAGATAGTGAAACTGAGTGGGTTGTACAAGACAACTGAGGCCAAGGCAGAAAATTTGTTTAGATTCATCACCTTTCACATGACTCTCTTAGTCAAACTCCAACCCATTATTCATACCTTGTTGAACAATATTATTACTCAGAGGTCATAATCACATAGATTTTTACCCTCCACTAATGTGGGATTTTCACTCCCATTTGACAGTATATAACCAAGTCCATGACAAAAATGTGCCATTTGAAAAACTGATGGCAGTCAATAAGTGTTTTTTAACAGATTTACCTGTTCTTGAAAAGCACTGGCTTGTTCTTCAAATCCAGCTGTTCTGAAATAATTCACAACATCTGTAACAGCCCAGTCAGCAGGATCCGGAGGTCTCCCATTCTCTACTGAACTGCAAAGTACAAATCCAGACAAGTAATCACTAAATGTGTGCAGAGTGTCTGCTACTTCTCTGTGCACACCCCAGGTACATTCCCTCCTTCCTTGTTTCTCCAGGAAAAGTAGCCTTTGACACACCTCCCCCTGCCCTGGTACAGAACAGCCACTCCTGTTCTCTTCCATTTCAAAGACCTGACGCTGGGGACAACTGAAGTACCTCTCCTTTCAGAAAAGGATAAAGTATATGAATCTTCACATCAGCCAAAGGTAATCAGTCAGGATCTTCACAGTTCAAGAACAAAGGCTACCATGACTGAGGTACCAAATATCTGTCTTCGAGACTGCAACTTGTTTTCAGCTACCAAGTACTTACAAACAATTGCAGTATGTGGATGTTATTCTTTCCCCAGATGAGACTGTACTTCCTTGTAACATGGACAGAAACTACTGGAAACCACCTTCACCTTGTAAACCAAAACAACACCAGCCAACCAGAGGCACCAACACTTGCACTAATTGCTTAATACTGAAAATTTCCCTAAAGTGTTTTTGGACTCATCTTTGGACAAACCTATGGACTTTTTGTAAACACAGTCAAAATTAATTCCTTCTGGCAACTGCTTTCCATGGTAGCAAAACCAACCAATCATTCATATTACTATCCTTATTCTACATTTCTTATACTCAAACTGCCATCACCCTATCTCAGATAACCTTTGTGCTTCTGCAAATTCTTGGTAACAAAAACACACAGTCAGCTTGATTGCCTTTCCTATAGCAATTTAGGAGGATGAAGAGCAAGATGTCAAAAGAAAGAACTTTTAACACCTTTCTCAGCTACAAGTCGCAAAGCCCATGCCAGATGTTTCTGCAGTGTTCTGCATGCTTAACCATAATGCTAATGAAGAAATACTGAAAACTTATAGACCAGGGCAGATGTCAGAATCCTGTCCATTTCAGGTCCTGAAGCTTAGAGGACTTCTATTCGCAACAGCACCAGCTGGAAAAGAAACACAGATTATACTCTGCTGACAGCATTTTTATTCCATCCTTCAGGTTTTTCTTTTCCAGCCGTCACCACCTCTGTCTTGCCTAGATTTGTGTCTTTCAGCAAAATAACTGAGAGAATCAAGAGCCAACCATTTTTCCAACCAGCCATGAAAAGAAGTGAACAGAATCACATACACTACTCTCATCACTATTTCTACAACATCTCAATTTCTACAACTAGCTCAGCCTGGGAAGGAGGACTCATGAACGCAGTGATCTTAGTTTCTCTCCTAACTCTTGGAATGTACCTGTCAACATGGCGACAAAATTCTGGCCCTAGGGACTCACACTGCAACCTCAACGTCACACCGAATGCTGCACTTTGCTTTCTAAAAGCACTTTCATTTATCACATGGAATATATACAAATTTCAGAGCAATGAGCAAAGGGCCAGAGTTTCTTACTTTTGCTCATCAAGTAATGACTGACTTCATGAATTGCTTCACTGATTGTGATTACACAAAAAGGCAATACTCAGCAAAACTGAAAATGAGAGTATTCAGCCTTATCAGAAGTGCACTTTGTTTTTTTATCAAAGAATGCCTTTCAATTAAGATTTTTGGTGCTGTGCACATTCTGAGGCTTAAGAAGTAAGATGCGAAAAGCACCAGAGAAAACCTATACATATCTGTAAAGGCAGCATTTGAAGTATTATATATAAATCTTTGCATTTTCCTCTAGACTATCACTTTCAATGACTCATCTTCTACTTAAAATAAAAAATAAACGAACAAAACCCCAGCCCCTAGGTATTTAAAAAGTAACCAACAACATAACAAATCCTAAAAGATACTGAAATTAATTCTTCCTAAATAGTAAAAAAAATATTCAATCTGTAAAAATACCTCCTAACTGAATTTTGCTTGCTTCCTGAAACACTCTAATTTCCAGCTAAATATGGTCTCAAATCCTCCTACCCACAATTCTGTATTTCAGCCCACATATATTAGTTCTTCATGTAGCTCTTCTTTTACTGTTATGGAACTACAGCTTGGTCCAGCCTCATTCCAGGCTCAACTGCAATGACTTCAGGGGCTCTACCTTAGTCATTAACTAATCACAGAAAATAATTGCAAGTTCCTGCCTCAAAGAATAGCATCATGCTGGACCTCAAGTGGAGTCAATTTCCACAGCTACAGCTGCAGAAAACTCAAAGGCATGTGGCAGACTGTTGGAGGCTGGATTTTAAACGCATCTACCCACACAGATGCTCATTTGGCTTCTAGACTTTGTCTCCTCCTTGCCCTGCTGTTGCACATGGCTCTGTTCTTTAGACAAGAAAAGGGAATATGTAACAGCCGTGGTGTAGCCATACACTGGTTTATGCCAGACATTCTGGATGCTGTATTACCTTAAGAGGACTGGCATTTTAGGTTTTGTAACAAGATACTAGATGCACTGGCAATGAATAAAGATGAGCCTTGTCTGCTTTCCACCACTGTCCCTGTGCCTTTATTGCCATCATGTGGCAGAAGCAGCAAGGCTTGCAAGGGTATAGCTGTGAACAAACAGATTTTAACCAAGCTATTTATAACCACTTCAAGAAAGTGCCAAATACTTCCTTTGTAGCTACATGCACATACATGCTATGTTCATTTAGAAAACACAGCTCCTTATCAGTTTAAATACAAACTCCATCTAAAAAGCCAACTTTACCAGCAGTAGTTGAGCCCTTATCACCTAAGCCATAAGGGGAAATGATTAAATGTAAACTGTCCTTGCACTGACTGCCTCCTTTCTTCTCCCACCAGAGTCCTCATTGTAGAAGCAAGACTGCCAACTGAAGGTGGCTTCTGAGGGTCACATGCACCATAAAATTTATTCATAGTCACTCAATAGGAAAATGCATTTTATGCTGGTGTGGTGTAAGCAATGTCTCAAGAGAAGGGGCAGCATGCCAATTTTAATGGCTGTCATCAGATCTTTTGATGCCGTGTAACAATCAAGTGTTTTACCAGCATCTTGAAGTGATGACGATGATGATGATTACTACTACTCCTCCTCCAGTGCCTGGAAGCCAAAGCATTGTCAAGTTGTCTCAGAAAACATGTGGAAAAAGAGATCTGAAGGAGAAGAATGAGGTGCAGCTTTGCAGAAGTGCTGCAGTTTGAGAAGACAAAGAACTCACTCCAGTACCTTTTTTTGTGTTTTGGGTTTTTTGGTTTGCATTTTTTTTATTATTATTTTGTTTTGGTTTTGCTTGGGCTTTGTTTGTCTGTGGGGTTTTTGTGTTTTGGTTGTTTCGAGTTTGGTTTTTGTTTGGGTTTTTTTTGTTTGTGGGTTTTCTGTTAATATATCCATATATGCATATATCTATCTTACCACAGCTTCTATAACTTTAAAGCAGCAAGGCCAAATTTTTCCACAAACTCCACTTCTCAGATCATAACATTACTCAGAATTGAGAACTGCTAGCCCTGATCTAAGAATTGCTGACCTCTGAGGATACAGAAATGCCTCCAGAACAGGTCCTATCCCCTAACCTGCAATCTACCACGCTAAAGGAAAATTGTAGAGCAGTGCATGTCATGTCTATGCTTTATTCTCACCCTAGATCTGAAGTAAAAACCCAATTTAGGCCTTCTCCAGTGAACAGATTAAAATACATCTTCCAGAAGAGAACTGACACCAAAGACACATGCTGCTGCTACTAGTTCCAAACAATGCTGGGCAGACAGCAGAGAAAGGCGTATGTCTCTGAATGAGACAGAGAGTAGACTTCCACACAGGACACACCTCTCCCTCAGGAACTGTCTCTACAAAAGCCACTAGGAGAGAGGTGAGCAGACGCAAAATACTGGTTACAGGGCTACCACTTGTTTTAGACTCCGTCTGAGAGGAGAAATTGGTGGAGAAAAGTATCCCAACTTAAGTTACTAGCCTCTACATTTCTCCATTCCACACATCACATAGATTCAGTTCCCGAGACACTCACATTTTGAAGCTGAAATACAACAAAAGTAATTGAGAACAGGGAAGGTTTGAAGCGAGCAAAGATGGAGGTGCTCATCATTGCCAGTCACATTAGGTCAAATTAAAACTACAATCAAAATCCATGTGCTGTTTAAATAAACTGAACACTACACATTCACTTACTTTTTGACATCCAGAGAGCCATTTTCCTTGTTTTCCATGTCAACAGTTAGCATGGGAAGGATAGAAGTTTCTTTTACTTCAGCAACTGATCAATAAGGGGAGAAAAAATTGTGTTTAATTATTGGTAGTATGAAAAGAGCAACATAATGTAACAGAAACAAGCATTCTACCAGGACACAACCATGTTTTCACTTGAGAGCATAGGTGCTGTCAAAAGATAGTTTTATCCTCAGAACCCTACCAAAGCTGATAATAGCTAATGAACTAGGAAATGCCGACCTGTGCTTCAAACACAAGAAATATTTCACACCTGAAAAATCAAGGAAGGTAATGTTACATTTGATCCTTCCTGAAACTGGTAAAAATTTTACCAAACTATATATCCATATGCGTAAAGACTGACACGCAATATATAGCTAGATATCAAGGGAGCTTATTATGCCTTCAGTCATTCTTCTATATGGAGGACCCAAACAGACGTATGATCTTATCCCTAGTGAGGATAAGATGTGAGCTTTTGAAATTCATAGCCTTATCCTACAAATGGGGAATCTGGGATACAGATCAGCACAAAGTGACTTATATCCATTTCACACATAAGGTAAGAAGAGTTAATAATTGAGTGCCAAACTCCTAAGCCCTGAAATCTATATCTCATCTGTAAGACCATCCTTCCTTCAGTAGCACAGTGTCTTCTATAGGTACCATATGCTGGACTCTGAAAAGGAAAGGAGCATACAAAGGACACAGGAAAAAAATCCAGTTTGTTTCCCTCCTTGCAGCGTGCTGGAATACTTTCACTACACAGCTTTTTCTACCACTCCACAGAACATGCAGAAATGACCCAAGCCTTTTCTTTCTGTTCTCAAGTAAGCCATTTCTATTTCAGAAAGCACCAAAGAACTGATCAAGGACTCAGGACGATCTTGCTGTAGCATTAATGGATGCCAGTGAAATGTCACAGAGCTCTGGGAAGTACAGAACAGGGAAATCATGCTCTTCAACTAAAACTTTGCAAAACCAGAAAGTAGCAATTAGTATTGCTGTAAAAAAAAAAAAAAAAAATAAATAAATTAAAAAAGACCCTTTATTACACAGCTAGCAGCACGCAAAGTACCAGCAAAACAGTAACAAACTAATCGAAAAGATGATTCTTCCTGCACCGCTGACCAAATAACGCATTCCCTCGAAACACTTCTTGGTTCACCTGAGGCGCCGGCAAAACGACAACCTCACCAGACCGCCTGCGGGAGGTCCCTCACCCTGGCCGCGCAGGACCCGCGGCCACCCCGGGCTCCGGGCACGGCACCTCCCGCGGAGGGAGCCCGCGGCCACCGGGGGGCTCCCGGGGCTCTCCCTTTCCCCCGCGGCGGGAGGAGCCAGCTCCTCCGGAGCTGTGTGGCACGCGTTCACCATTTTACAAGCATCTCCGAGACCGTTCGCCAGGCAGCACTGCACCACATTGTCATTTTTTGGCTGGAGGGGGTGAGGGGGGGAGGGAAGTAAGACAGAAAAACCTACCTACGAGCAACTAAACCAAAGCATTGCTACGGGCTGCTCCGGAGCCCGCGGCTCCCGCCCCCCCCCGCCGGCAGCGGGGCGCTCTGAGGCGGCTCAGTTTGACACCGGGCAGCAGCCCCGCCTGGCGCCCGGCCCGCCTGACGTGCCCGCCACACACGGCCCGCACCAACCGCCGCCCGCGTCATGGCGCCCGTTTTAAAGGCGCAGCGCTGCACCGCCTCCCCTGCTCCCCCGGCTCAGCCAGGGGCCCGCGGGGTCCTCCCGCCCGCCGCCCCGCAACAGCTGCCTTCTTCGCAGGCGCCCGCTCCTCGGAGGGCACCCCGAGGAGTCTGTCGGATGGAATGATAGCCGCGACCAACCCCTCCGGCAGCACTTACCTGCGGGGCAGCCGCGGGCAGGGCGGAGACCGGCTGCTGGCACGGGCGGCTGCAGGGCCGGAGAGGAGCGCTCAGTGCCAGATTCATGACCTGAGTTTCTTGGGACCTCCTTGTAAACATTTCTACTCCTCCTACCGAGTGGGGTGCATGAAGTAATGGTACGAGTGGGGGAAAAGGGAAAAAATCCGCAGATGTTCTTTGAAGGGTACAGTACTGAGCTGAAGAAATTTACACAAGGTGGGAAATGGGAACAACCAGATCTCGGGAAAAAATTATAAAGTTACGTAAAATTCGTTTCTAGGACAAGTTCATCAACTTGGAGGTGGCTATCAGATACTTGGCTTTCTCTGGAACTGGAACATCAGCAGGGGCCAGGTGACAGGAAAGGGGAGCAACGAAGGGCAGCGCCACCAGCAGCACCAGGGAAAGAAGAGAGATGGAGACAGCGATTCCCAAGGACAGCAAAACCTCGTACTCACATAAACGTCATATCTTATTTCACAAGGAGACCCACAGATAACCACGGGATTTGCTGTGCAGTGAGGTACAACTCAAAGTGCACGCAAATAAGTCGACTAAGTCTGGTCCACTCGCAATCAAACCTCACCCGCAAAGATTAATACAAATGTTGGCACATTCCTCCAACAATTGCACTTTTTTTTTTTTATTACACTATTTTCTAACTTCTTCTCCCAAACTTCCCTTGATTCAGGCTGTTTTCTAATGGCATAGAAGCGTTACATGGATGACACGCTGTCAGCACTAGGGAAATTAAGCAAGTAATACCAACCAACCCACCCTGCCTTCTCCACACACGGGCTTTGCAGACCCCCTCCACACCCGGGCTGCATCCCAGCCACAACTCAGAGGCTGTGACCTTCAGACCATCCTTAACAACCTGGGTTAGTACAAATTTTGGGATGTCTTACTTGCAAAATTTCCCTCTGAGTCAAAAGACTCAAACTTCACCTTTGCAGTTCACCAAGAGGCAATAGGACATTACAAGCTACCTGGGGATTCATACAGAATGAGTTAGTGATTTCCGCTGATTTCTGCAGAGCAAGTTACAGCGCCATGCCACGAGTGGCCCAGCTGGCACCCACAGACAGAGCAGCAGGGCGGGCACAGGGCTGGCACAGGCACCCTGCATCTGTTTCACTCACAGAAGCAGCTGAGTGCATCCTGGCTGCATGCATGGGCAGAGATCTGGTTCAAGTAACTGCTAACCTGACACAGTTACAAGCACTAAAATCACAGGAATAGCTCATTTTCGTGCAAAGGACAATAGATGAGACTTCCACAACCATTTCATTTTGCCTGACTTACATGCTGCCAAATAAATAACCAAAGTTCGCAAAACTTATGCAAATAGTGGGACTCAAGCATTGAGAACAGAGAGCAGGAGGAGTCCTCACTGCTTTTGAATTTAAATAAATTCAGATGAACAAGTTAAATACAGCATTAAACATACTACACCCTAAAGAAAACCGTCTTTGCTTCACATCCCAAAGTGTGCTGTAGAACGTAGCATATTTGTGTTCGACAAGTAAGGCAATTCTTTTTCGTCTCTCAAGAAATAAGCATTCTAAATGAGGCCATAATGAGTTTTCTGCATCAGCTGGTTTCTAACTTAGTAATGAACTGACATTTGAGGATACAAATATAAACCAGCTATTTTACTCACGCTCTCCCCTTCCCTTTCATCATGTTCTTCAGTTAATCCTTGGAGTATCTGAAGTGAGGCTCACATAGTGTGTGTGTTCTGGGTAAAAGACCTTGAACAGCAGAGAGAGGAAAACAGGCTGTGGAAAAATTCAATGTGGATATGATCAGTAGTTTGTATTTTCAGTCATTGGCGTAAGGTAATTTAATTAAAAGAAGATTACGCCTGAAGGGAGACAAAGCAGGAAAGTGAATTAGCCTGTATTTGACTATTTGCATCCTGCTTCTAGCAAAAAAACAGTTCCAGGCCATGTAGTGAATGAAGTGAGACCAGGGCTGGTTAAAGGGTCAACTCCACATGTTTCTGAGCTTCTGCTGTTACACAAGGAGAAATATGCAGAAATCAGTGTAGATACTGGACACTGATGACACTGGGGGTTGGGCATTGGAAAACACCAGTTTTCTACTGAAAAACTTCTATTTTTTGTCCCAGGAAGTGACAGCAATGCATGAAGACGACATGCATTGCACGTGTAGCTAAGGAGAGCGTGGTACCCTGTTAACTGTGCAGCTGGTACCCAATTTCAGCTCCCCGAGGGCAAAATAAAGCCCTTTAAACCTTTCTTGTTCCAACAGCCTGGGTAAAATCATGGCTAAACATGTTCATAGGTCAAGTGGAGCATGAAAACAACGAAGGACTTGTGCAGTTTCAAGCTGAGGGAAGCGAGGAAAGCTCCTCTTTGTAAACTAGGCTTATGCAGAGCAGAACGAATTACATCCGTGTGTAAAACACGTATTTCCCTTGCCAGTGACCGAACGTTCCAACGCCATCCCCCGGGGCAGAGGGCTGTGGGGGACAGGCCGCACGCGCGACGCCCGCCTTGGGCGCGAGGCGGCAGTAACGGCCGGCGGTCCCGCCAGTGCCCGCGCACCGCCCCGCCGATAGCCGCCAGCCGCGGGGCCTGCCGGGAGCTGAAGTCCCTGAGGGGCCACCCGGCTGAGCTCCCTTCCCCGGGCATAGCACCCCTGGTGTGGAGCCTGGAACGCGGCTGTCAGAGCGCCAGCTGCTCCGCTGACTGAGACATAACGCTGGAAGGCCATATGCTTTTCCTCGGGGTGCTCAGGGAGACATTTCGGGGCTGGCAGTGATCATTAGTAGTTCCTGACAGCCAGATTGGAAATGCTACTCACTGCAAGGAAGAAAGTAAACCAGAGATAGGCAAAATGCTGAGAGATATCATCCAAACGTGATCAGTGACCAAAAATCATCAACCCCTCTTAATGTAACACTAGGGGCAGGGGAAACAAACGTGGCACAGGCTAGTTTTAAGTAATTCTCGTCACAGATGTGGAAGCAACACAGGTTCAAGATGACTGCTTGCTACTCAAACTAAATTCATTTATAGCTATTTCCAGTCAAAATCCCTTTTGTGTCGTTTCCCTCCTAGTAATACAGGACTATAAAGGGACCTTCCAGGCTGCAGAGTTTGATCTCCCACCACCCCACACAAACCCTCACATAACCACATCTGCGTCTAGCACTGGTTTTGAGCCCATAAGGAATCTCATCCCACTCTGACAAGCAGAAAGTCTGTGTCAAGCTCCCCTTTGCTGGTGGTTACAAACTTTCAATTTACAACTTGAAAAATACATGAACAGTTTAGACCTATTTGTTCCGGCAGTAAAATTGTTTAGTTTAATAATTTACTTCTCCATTTCTCTGGTATTTACTTGCTCGTATAGACTCAGCTGTCTGAATGGCCACAGCCCTTTTAGGCCCTTTCTGTAATAAGCTCTGCATGTTCTGAGCTTGTTCCCCTTTCTTCTTTGTGTACATTTGTCTCCCAGGTGCAGACACTTGGGGCTGCACTGTGAGATGCAGTAGGGTCTCAGCAATAACTTCTACCTTCCCTGTCTGCTCTGAATAGCCCCTAGCTCCACACTACATTTAAGGATTGTCTTTTCCAGAGTCCCTGGCAATTACTGTACGCCCAGAAAGAGGCAAAGTCCCTGTCAGTGGTCCAGGTTGCACCTTTCCAGCAATTTTCTCTCGGAAAACTCTTTCCTTAGTTAAGGTCTCTTCCACTCCAGTCCATATTCTCTCTAGGTTGCCTCTTACCTTGCTCCACAGTATGAACAGTTTTATACCCGTTGTCCTGCTCTCCCTTCCCTACTGGGAAGTATATATAAATAAATATATTATTAAAATAAATACATTTTATAAATATAAATATATTTATAAAAAATCCCTACCTGGCACTGCACAGAGGAATGAGGGACAGTTCCCAGCAAGGTACTCCAGTTTGCCCGCAGAGTCCAGCAATGAAGCACCTCTCTTCAATTTCTGCCTTGGCCAGGAAGGTCATTAAAAAGCCATGCTGTGTCTGACCTGCCAGGGTTTTCTGCAAGGCAGAGCATTGCCATGTTACTATCAAGTGCTGCATAAAGGCTGGACAAAAGGCCAAAGACAGCATTGGTGTAAAGCAAGTCTGGAAGGCGAGGAAAGGCAGAAAACCCTCAGCAAGAGCACAGAAGAGTGATTTGTACCAACCCAGCATTCACTTCTGAGGCAATTAAGTTGAAGTGTGTGTTTAAATATGAGGTCAGAGCACAAAAGCCATTCAGCCTGGATTTGTACTCCACATGGTAACCTGGGTACACCCTCACAGGTTAAAATGGAGGTCCACAGATGTGCAGGAAGTTTTGTGAAAGCGCTGTTTCAGGATCTGCGCACGGGTTAACAGTTCTGCAGGTGCACAGTGCCGCATCAGCAGCCCAGCTCCCTACACGCCTGGCGGGGAGGAGCGCTGCTCTGCCTTGCTGACAAGGCAGTAATTAACGGGATGGCAAAGCCCCTCTGTTCTGTTCTAATCTGATGGGGACTCCATTAAACCTTTGCTTTAGTATGCTGAGGTCCTTTTTACACAACAAGCATTATCCAACCCTTGTTTGGTTGGTTTTTTTTTTGGTAATCTCATGAATTTCCAATAGGATGACTAGAGTTGCACCTTCACACCAGGCTGAAAATGAATGTGTTCAGCAGCTGACTGCAATGCAAGGCCAGTGGCACCTTCCTGCTTTTGCTTCCTCTGTTTTCCAAGACTGAATTGCTTAAATAAATCTTCCTGCATGTGAATTATATCCACTTCACTGAGAATTTCCTGCCCTACTTACTTTGTTGTGCTCCTTCTTATCCTAGTAGTAGCTCATATTTAATAAAGCTACTGTCCAGACTTAAACCCTTGTTATTTTAAGACTTATACTTTATATGAAAAAAACATCATACAAACCACAACTCATTCTGCTCATACTAGCAGTAGTACCTGCCGCATATTTTCTTCGCTTGTGATAATGTAGCAAGAAGCTTACGAAAATTATTCACACGAAATACCAACATTGCAAAACAGAATCCAGCTAATAAAAATGTTTTATATAAATATGGCTCAGACATTTCAGTGAAACAGCTGTTAAATCTGTGGAAAATCAGAAAGGCAGCACTTCGGTTGTATGAAGTGAAGCAAAGGAAAAAGCACAACATGCTGATGCTTGCTAGGTTTTCCCCACTTTGCTGGGAAGCTTTTTTTTCCCCAGGAAATCACCTACCTCCCCTTTAAGAGGTTTTCTTAGAAGATAAGATTGCAAATATCCAGGTCCATGTATCCACTCAATAAAGAAAAGAGAGGCAGAGGCTTAGACACAAACTCACCTTGGTATCAGGAGTCCAGCCGAACCAGTTTGTTCCTTCATGGTTTTCTTCTGAATAAATATTCTGGGCATGCACAGAGATCTATGCCACACCTGGATGTGGCAAACTCTTGAAGGGTGTCCACCTTTGCTAACCACAGCCATTTGGGGAATGATGGTATTTCAGAGGTGCACAGGCAGACCATTCAGTGAGTTTCTAGGCATGTGAGGTTTTTCCACTAGATACGCAGTAGGCAGGCAGAGTTAGCCAGTGGCAGGCAGTTTTAGCCTGCTTCAGAAACATCCAGATTTCTAAAACCTGTAAAGTAACTTCTACGATTCATAAAGCACACATGTTCTGGTAAATACTGTCATATTCCTTACATGTTACAGTTCTGGTATAACTGCCAGATAGCAGGTGTGGAAGACCAGAATGTGGCATTTCTTCTATAGAGGGTGCTGCTTTTCAGCCCACTGAAAGCACCACAGGCCCAGAGAAAAGTGTTTTCAGCAGCTCTCAGTCATTGTGCCAGTGAGGTTCTTATGAGCTCTCTATCTGCTTATAGGCACTGAACTATGAGAAAGCCAAAAGAAATCATGGCAACCCTGTGCTTTTTATGTAAATATGAAAGATCAAAGGACAAGCATGTTGTCTGGCAAGTGGTCGCCAAAACTGCCAGTGACTGCAAGAAAGGAACCACTGTTGCAGCAGGGGAAGTGTTCTAGACACACATTAGATGGCCCTGTTTCCCCTCTCTACTCTCTCCTTTGATACAATCAGATGCTCACACATGAACATTAGCAGGCTCGACAGACATTCAAAAGTTGTGCATTAGGGTTATAACAGTTAAACTGACCTTTTAAAAATTCAATCAGCTCTAAATTGGTTGATGAGGCTCAAGAGAGACCAGAGGTGCTCTCAAGTACACACTGGCTGTAACTTCACCTTCTCTTGACTGCTCTGGTGGTCACATAATTCAGGAAAATGCATTTTGCCTGTAAATACTGTAGCTTCAATTAGTAGAGATATATCCAACTCTAAAAAATTTATATTCTCTCTACTGTAAATACTGTATATTCAATGAACCAGCTTAAAAGCACTTTTCAATTTCTTTTCTCTTTTTTTTTTGTGGCAGTCTTTGGTTAAAAGCAGTGTATTTCTGAACTTTCAACTACATGTAGTACAGAAATGTGACTGTGTGCTCCTAAACAGCCCCACCAATTCTAGCCTCTCATGAAAACAGGATTTATCAGTGAGGGATTTCAGTGAAATTTTCATACAGCTCATGCAACAATATATAATGAAAACAAGCTTTTGTCCAATTTAGTGACAAAAACCTTATTTTTGCTGATATGAAAATCAGAAAAATATTGCAAGTATTTAAATATTGCAAGGATTAAAGACAAAATCCACTAATAAAGAACAAATACTCATGGCTGGTATTGCATGTATTATCTGACAGATTATGTGACCGCTACAGTCAGAATTTCTCATTTCCTACTGCTCTTAAATATTTATTTTCCACCCCTCTTGCTCTTACCATGCTCTGGAGCCGACATTTCTTTCACACACTGTTCCATGTGGGCCAACGTGCCATCTACTGGCAAACGAATGCAACGAGAGCTTTTTGTTCTAGTGAAGCTAAGGGAAGGTGGAATCATGATTCATCTCATTTTATAGGTTTTTGTAGTAATCTGGAACATTAAAAACAAAAAAGAAAAATCAAGAAAAGTCAGAGTTGAGTTCTGTTAGTCAGTAAGTAGCTGCAGAGTTAAAACCAGCTTAATAACTTCAGACATAGTATTAGGAATGCTCTAAAGCATAGCTTTGGGTTGTACAAATCCAAAGTAAAAAAAAAAATAAATACATATTGAGACTTTAAAGGGCTATTTCGCCCCCTACCCCAGCATTCACTGCAATACTTTGCTTGGTAGGAAACGTACCTTGCAGCCAACCCAGACCTGGTCTGAAATTCCCTTCCAGAGCGAATGTGCTATGGAGGCTTTCGTAACAGGAGGTGCCTGCCTGATGTGGATGTCCTCCTGAAGCCAAGTCCCTGCATTATGTCCTAAGCTACAGAGCAGATGACATCTGTAGAAGTAGAACCAGGCTCCTGACAAGCTAACGTGCTAACATTATCAAACTCTTATCGCTGCATTGTACACATTATATCATGCAACCCATTTTACCACCAAGATCTTGTTTCTTGTACATTGTTTTTACTAAGGCTTCGTGCTCAGCTTTTCTCACTGGTAAGCAAGCCTGCCAGGTGCATACTTCCTCATATATATGGTAAGAGAATAATGTTAATAATTCCTGGGGACACTTTTTTTTGTATTGTTTTATAAACTCTGGGTATTTATGGAATAACTGAATATTGATTGCTTAATCTCAGTTAACACACCTGTGGGTGCCTTATGTTGTTTTACTCATCCAAGATGTTACCTATCATTAATGAAGTCCTAATACCTATATCCCCACTTTATGCAAACATTAAATAGAAAGATGGAAGAAATTGAAAGCACATCCATTTTGTGGAACTGAACTATATATACATTCAAAGTAGCAATGAAGATACACAGTAAAGAACAATACTTCCAGTGGAAGACAGTTGTTGTGATATTGCTCCATAGACTAAAGCACTGATACACCACTAAATGTAAATGAAAAGGTGCTGGATTGGATTAAGTTGGGGCACTTTTTTTTGTTTTGTGTTTTGGTTGGTTTTTTGTTTGTTGGGGTTTTTTTTTGGTTGTGGTGTTGTGTTTTGTTTGTTTGTTAATATATATTGAATCAAATTATCTTGGTGGTGAAGAATTTTAGGAAGTTAATCAAGCCTTTCCAGCACTCTACTTTTCATTGCCCTAATGACTGGTATTTTTCCCTGGAACCAACTGGACAGACTTGAACACACCACCCTACACGTCAGGCTGCTGAGACCTTGCTCCATTTGTGTCAGCATACCTAAAGTGTGTCCTTTCCAATCTTCTAGGGCATCTTGGAAGCAAAGGCAGAGGAGTAAGTCTCTAACCATTACCTCCCAGGAAAGGAAAACATTTTTTACTGTGATTGTGTATGTGTGGGAACAGATCACTGACCTCTGTCCTCAAACTCCTTCCAACTAGAACTTTTCATCCTAAAGAGCTTCTGTGCTGCCACCATGCCCACACATTAAGCAAAATACTTTACCTCATCCTTGTCAAAGTCCTCTCATCCTCAGATAAACTGCTTCTCAACACAGAGAGCAGAATTTGCAACTAGATACTAGATTGCTACTGTGTGATCTCTCAAAATCAGAGTCTTGTAAGCTGAGCACTAATAAGGAATGTGCAAGTTTGTCACTGGGTCTTTCTTACATGCTTCACTGCCCATCATAATGCAAATGAACAATACAAACAAGTTGCTTTTAAAATTTTAAGCAAAGAGACACATAAAGACAATTTTTTTATATACATTTTTGCAAAGACATTTGTATTTGACCCTCTGAGGGAGGGAACAGGACAACCAGATCAAGGATTCTAAAGGAAATTTTACTGGCTTTGAAATAGACCACTGGGAGCTCATGCCAGTTACTTCATGGAAGCCTCAAGCTACCATTATCCCACTGAGGCAGGAATCTTTTGCAGTAGTAAATTACAAGAATAAATTACATTTTCAATAAATGCAAGTTTCTTCAGGCAGGCACCCCTTTTTTGTAGTACACACCTCCAACCCAACAGCAAAAGGTTAAAATGGCACCAAACTTCAATCTAATTCAAACCTTCATTCATCATCAAATTGTAAAGTTAAGAAGGGAAGCTATCGTGAGATGCCAATCTCATCCTTCTGAAAAAATGCAACATGTTACATAGTTCCTATGTAGGATGACAATAGTTACTATCTGTATGACATTTAAACATCCTTGTGGAGCCGTAACCCTTTTACTGCAAGTGATCATTGCCTAACCTCACCTCACTCATTTTATCCCTCCCTCAGAGCCTCAGATCAGTTGATTCCTCCAGCTCTCAAGTAAAAACATTCTTAAAACGTGTGCAAGACCCATACTTGTAAAACTATGGTGGTCATAAAACTTTTTGTCACACACATACAGATCAGCTACGCACACCCCACCTCAAAAATGGAATTGTCTTTCTACCAGTTTCTTATGGAATGGTTTTCAAATTCTTATCTGGGATAAGTCCCCCTTACATGCAGCAAATGAGAACAGCAACAGATTTGAACGACACCTTCAAATCTGCTGCTCGACATGCCGTGTATGCATGGGAGCTGTAAGTAAAAGCAGAAGACAACCTTTTTACAGTTTCTTAGTTCAGCTTTAGAAAAAGTACAAAGGTCTTTAAAATGTAATACAGCGTTTGTATCTTGAAACCATGAAGAACACAAAACCACAGTCTGTAGGCATACAGCAGCAGAAGCAAGAGGCTGAAGCTCCGCTCCGAAAGCGGGAAGAGGAGGAGCTGCCTTACAGAGAGCAGGTACCACAGCCTCTCCGAACACCACTTGCGGAAAAAGCCTCAAGACAGACAATGCCAAGACCATGAACAGTCTTTACTTCTATCAGTTGTTTCACAGCACAATGAGACACAGCACAAAGTTTGTACAGCAGGATCTGCAGACAGTTTAAAAACAGGCAATTATCTTTAATAAAAAGTATTCGAGTCTGAGGGTGAAAATATGAAGACAAACAATATTGCTGCTAATGATCACCTTGCTTACTTTTGATTGTCTATGATGTCCAATTCACTGAGATCTCACAGTGCCTTTCATATTCTCCATGCCATCTTCTCCAAACCCCCTAGTCAGTGTAAAGCTTAATGTGTCCCAACTAATACGAACGGTATGTTTCATAAGCTTTTCCTCCAACTTTCAAATTCTGTTTGCAGTGTGTAGGGAGATGCAACGACTCTCATCATACAACATTCTGATTCACAAAGAAGCAGCACAAGTGTTGTACATAATTTAATTTGCACTTCTGTATATAAATGTTTACTATATTGCACACTATTGCAGCACTTAAAAACATCTAATTATTTGCAAAAATTAGTAAAATACTTTAAAGGATTTAAAAATAAGGGTTTTAATGCAACTGACAAGATAATAAAAAAAGCAATTTACTTAATGAGATACAATCCTTTATGTTGGAAATGAAAGTTACATACAACTAGAATACAATTAAAATATACCATATAGTTCAACACTTAATTCCTCAAATGTGTAAAATTAACAAGCTTCTACTGTCATAGATATACAATTTTTCCATATTGTGAAAAGGATTTTTCAAATTAAATACAGGTAACATAATATTTTGTAGTTATATTTTATGACTGTTTAAATGAGAGGGTTGTATAATACTCACATTGTCAAATGTACTCACTAATGCCTTGGAAATTGCACACTTCCCCTCCTTTTCCAAAATAGAATCTCATTTCCATACTGAAGTCTATTATGCCATATTGGAAAAGTATTTTACTTTCTAACAGGATTTTCATAAAATTAAAGAAGTAGCATAATATCATGGTGTTAAGATGACTTTTCCACTTATGCCCATGTAGAGTTTAATCTGGATATCAGACATGTCAGAACCAATCCTAGACTTCTGTCTTATTGTACACGCAAGATGAACGATTACAGTATTTTACAAAACAGAAAAAAATCTCTGATCCTTACTAGAGTTATAAAGGTAATGACTGAAAATTAAAATCATAACAGAATCAAATTGTGATCTCCAACATTTATTAAAATCTTTTAAAGTTCATAAACGACAACAAAGTTACTGTAGAATTTATCGCATACAGCTAGCATACAGCAGCATGTCCTTGGTCTAAATGAAATACAAAAGATTTTAACATTTTCATACAAAGGATTTCTTTAAATTTATTAATGTGACGATATATCTTTGTTACATAAAATTTGCTACAGCAAAGTATCTTATACTTTTCTTGCACATATGTAAATATGGGTGGACAAAGACTGCATTCAGTGTCAGCCTCCTAATGACGTTGTGCAAAAATGCTCAACAACCTAAACATACAGAATGTTGATGGTACGTCTCTCATTCTTTTGTAAAATGTCTACAAAGGCTTTTCTTAAAGGAGTGCCATACAGATTAAAAGGAGGGAATGCCAGTGGTGTATTTGCATTGGCATTCAAACAAATACAATGGCTATGTACCAATATAGCTCATTTTCTTTAAAAACAATTCATCCTTGTATGCATGTGAATTGATCATAAAATATGAGTCTAGTTTAAATTGTTTAGATGTGCTGTTTTAAGACAGGTCACTGAGACAGCCGGAATCAAGTGTACAAATAAAACTACTATGAATAAGTTTAAAAGCAACCCCCAAAAAAGTGCTGAGCCACTGATTATTAACATTGAATTAAATGTGTAAAAGTGCCCAAAGCTAGCACATGATAGCGGTATCTTTTAAGTCAGTTGGTGAGAGTATACAAAACAATTAAGCCCAAATACTTATATCTGTGTGACCATACATTCTGTTTGACTGAAAGAAAGTAGGTTAGAAATGAAGACACAACGCAACTAAGATAAATCCAGCTGTTGCAGTTTTGAAACTTTATCTCTTTGTGAATGAAATGCTGTAATTAAAAAGAAAATGATTGTAGCAGTACTCCATCCTCAGTTTACTAATATAGTATACCAGAATAAAAACTTGGCAAGAACCTCTTATTCTTAACAGCTAACAAAAAATAACCGTGTTCATCCAGCGATGCATCTAGAACATTATGTTGCATTTGCGAAACCATTTGTTTTTCATAGCTAATGGCAGAGCGCATTTTGCTTTTTGTGGTGTGGTGGTGGTGGTTTTAATGGGTGCCTTTTTTGATTAAAAACAAGGAATACCTGGGGAGCCCAAATGTTGGCTTAAAAAAAAACCCACCAAAAACCAGAAAGAAAATGTGAATCAAAACAAATCATATTCTCTACAATACTGACCAAAACTTCCTTTTAAGAGTTTAGGGTTCACGTTCTTAAAAAAAGCCATTTCATACCTGCCAACTGAAATGCTGGTAAGTTGACTTGGTTAAATACGGTCCAAAATCCAGACCAGGTGGAATTACTCCCTCTCACAAGACTGTAAGCTCTCCATGGTACAGTCTGGTTTATGGCAATTTACCTACTGCCTAGGTGGGAAATAGAAAGGAAGGAGGCAGTGACGAAAACTGCAGGGATGTAGAAAACCAAGGCACGGGGTCTAGCTACTGTCCCCTACATAAGCCATCCAATTGATTCTACTGAATTTTGGTCAGTCTCCAGGAAGAAACATTTTTAAGTTAATTTAGCAGACATTTATATGGCGATAAATACTACCTTCAAAAATGCTAAAAATGTTGGCTAGGTTTAGTCTGAGCTACTAAAAATTTTTTATAAACTGTAGCATCAGACACAAGACAGACAAGAATTATTGGCTGGCACAGACTAGAAGCAACATTTATCTTTCACTTCAGTCTAAATCACACTAGCCGCAACACCTTCCATTTCACTCACACAAATAATACATTATTCAAAATAAAATGGAGCATTCTTGGGTAAAAAACTACTTCATTTTAAAGGGGGAAAATGAACAATACACAGAAACAAAGAACGACAGAAACCAAAGTTAAGTAGGAAAGTGGTCTATTATTCTGTGTTACTGCACAAACAGTGCTTGCTTAATTGTGCCTAGTTAGAAGGGTTGGTGCAAACTGCACACATGGAAGATGGCAATAAAGACCTCAGTCAGCTTTGTGGAATGAAGTAACTAGGTAACTGTTTTGACATATGATGGTCTCAGCTCCACCTCATCTGTTAACAGAGTGCAAAGATCCCAATGTGAGCCCTGATGTCATCTTGTCCTCTTACTCCTACTAAAAATCAGCAAATTCTTTTGCACATTTTTCTGTTAGAGACGCACGAATATCTTCTTCTTCATAGTCATCGAAGTTGCTGGTATCTCCAGGGCCTCTGCACTTTGGTATGAATGGAGCTTCTACCTGTATTTGGTGAGGAAAAAAAAAAAAAAGAAGCACTTGAAATGTTATTGCCGTAATACTCTTAGATTCAACACTGTGATAATGAGCACAACAATATTCCCATTACACTTCAAATCCTGCCAAGAAATCAGATATTACAGCTTGAAGTTGTGGCACAAATAAATCCAGCCTAAGAAGGTACAGGCCTAGCTGTATGAATGTAAGCTGAAAGAGACTAGTATCTCACTGACCACCATCAAGGAAAAACTGCTTCGGCTTCACAACAAACCTTAATTCTCTTCTTGCAGAAGGGACCCTACTCTCTGCTGGTCATCAGCTGCATGGTGCAGCTCCTAGCACAGCGCAGGCTGCACAGCACCAGTGCACAGTCACAGTGGAAGCAGAGTAGGTTGATTACGATCAGCGCTACCCAAAAATCAGTTTGGAATTCCTCTTCTACTTATCTCAATCCTCCATTTCCAGATAAAAACTAACCTAGTACAAGTTTGGTTTGAGACCATCTTAAGAACCTGAATACGCACAAGTCCATGGGAACTTGATGATGTTCCATCATCATCCATGAAATCCATCCATGGGTCCTGAGGGAGCTGGCAAATGAAGTTGCTAAGCCACTGTCCCTCATATTTGAAAAATCATGGCAGTCAGGTGAAGTTCCCGACGACTGGAAAAAGGGAAATATAACCCCCATTTTCGAGAAGGGAAAAATGGATGACCCAGGGAATTACAGACCAGGCAGTCTCACCTCTGTGCCTGGCAAAATCTTGGAGCAGATTCTCTTGGAAGGCATGCTAAGGCACATGAAAAATAACAAGGTGCTTGGTGACAGCCAGCATGGCTTCACTAAGGGGAATTCCTGCCTGATCAATTTGGTGGCCTTCTATGGTGGGGCTATGGAACTGATGGACAGGGGTAGAGCAGTTGACATCATCTACCTGGACTTGTGCAAAGCATTCAACACTGTCCCACATGACATTCTTGTCTCTAAACTGGAGAGACATCAATCTGATAGATGGACCACTCAGTGGATAAAGAACTGGCTGGCTGGCTGCACGTAAAGAGTTGTGGTCAATGGCTCAATGTCCAGCTGGAGACCAGTAACGAGTGGGGTCCCTCAAGGATCAGTGTTGGGACCAGTCCTGTTCAACATCTGTGTCAGTGACACTGACGGTGGGATTGAGTGCGCCCTCAGCAAGTTTGCCAATGACAC
Source organism: Psittacus erithacus (assembly GCA_009867235.2). Taxonomy (NCBI): domain Eukaryota; kingdom Metazoa; phylum Chordata; class Aves; order Psittaciformes; family Psittacidae; genus Psittacus; species Psittacus erithacus. The sequence continues at coordinate 154 of WYDI02031920.1, read as the reverse complement.
CAAGCTGTGTGGTTTGGTTGATACACTGGAGGGAAGGAATGCCATCCAGAGGGACCTTGACACGCTTGTAAGGTGGGCTGATGCCAGCCTTATGAAGTTTAACCATGCCAAGTGCAAGGTCCTACACCTGGGTCAGAGCAATCCCAGGCACAGC
>WYDI02031917.1:0-22018 GCA_009867235.2 Psittacus erithacus | reverse complement strand
TGAAAGTTAGAAACACAGTGCTGCACCAGCCACTAAGGAGGAGAAAAAATGACTGCTACTGCTGAACCCATGACAGTTGAGAAAATGCTTCTTTGGGATATCATCTCTTCCTGAATGAACCACTTTGGATCCCTCTTGTTAGTCTCTGCAAAAAGAAACAATGTCTTTCAGAGACAGTGACTGCAAATGGCTCAGCTGTGCCCTTTAGTTCCTTTAATGGGGACCTTTAGTTGCAGAGGCTGCTGGGTGTGTATAATATGCCTTGCTACTAAAAGCAATCAATGCATATCTGGGCCTGAAGGAAGGAACAGGCTGCAGCCCCAACAGCACCATGCAGGAGTACCAGGAGAAGTGAGAAGCAGCATGAACCACGAGTGAATATATTGAGGGTTCCCCTTTAGGCAAACTTGGGTCACTTAGTTCTGCTTTTTGCCATTTCTTACTATCCCTTTCATAATAGCAGGGTGCTGTACAGGTGGGGACAAGGTTCTTTCTCTTCCAACTCCATAACACTGAACTAATTTTTGAAATCTCTCTATCCTTTCATTTTTTTACCCTTTTCCCTTTTAACATTGGAAGATGAGACAAAGCCTTTCTGCCTCCGTGTGTCTAGAGTCCCTTGGCACGATCCTCAGCCAGCCTTGTTGTTAAAACACTGTTCTTTAAATCCAAATTGTACACCTCCTATAGGGCTGGGCTTTCCCCTGGTGCTCAGCACTAATCTATCCCCTTCTGTCCTCACTGAAGTCTTTCTTGAGTGTCCCATCTTGACATGCCTGACTGCGGCCATGAGACATGGACTACACAATGTATCCATTGCACACAAATGTAGAGCTGCAAGAAGGTTTACGAGGGGTTTGCATTTAATATGTGATGGTCTAGAGGCCAACCTATAGCTGGCATACAGATTTCAGAAAAAGATTAGGATGGCTTCAGATTTCTATAGGAACAGCTAAAGGCTTGAATGTTAAATGAAGTCCTGTTTGCACTGTGCTGGGTATACTGATGTATAGTCTAATCAGTGTTTATTTGGAAATTTTTTTTGTACTGGCAGAGTTGTTGGAAAGAAACTTTGTGTAATGGAGAATTTGCTAACTCTCTTTAATCTGTTTAATGGGCTTTGGCCACAGTTTCCAGAGAAGCCTGCCTCTGAATGCCCCTGTGATTCATCTGCTACAAAAGGTCCACCTGAATTCACATGGCTGAATGCTTTTTTGATACAGCTTTCAGTCCTCGGATGGTTAAAGCCATTCTGGCTTTGATCATAAATAATTTTCTCCTTCACTGGAGTTCAAGCTCTCGTGTTATTTGCTTCTTTAGATCATCTCAGGCTAATCTTTTAGACACTGTGGCGTGTGGAACATTTAGGTCTGCACTACCCATCACTTGATGGGGTTGCTCTGCAAACAGTTTATATCTGTTGGCATTACTTCTTGAGCTGTGAGCAGGGAATAGCTCCTTTTTTAATCAGCAGTAGTAGGTGACAGTGCTCTGTATCTGGTACTTATCAGTCAGCTGATGTCCTGCATGCCACACACTACGTGAGACAAAATGCTTTGTGGGAATGTGTTGCTTCTTGGAGGTGGTAGGTTGTCAGCTCTAGAGATCACAGTCCTCTTCCAAGTAGCTGACAGTAGCACACGCTTTTCTGTACTTCCTCTCCTCCGTGCTTCAAACCTGACCTCAAGAGGGTGTTTTTTGAGAAGCATGTTTATGGTATGGGAATTTACCTATCTCAGTAAAGCCATTTTCCTATCTGGTTGGAAAACCCCATGCATCTGCATGCAGAGCCAGTCTGGTGTAGCTGGGTGCATTTCAAGCCCTTTCTTTCAAGTACTCTTGATAACTCAGATGCAGTTGTTTTGCAAAACCAAGCCAATTTCTTATTCAGAGGAATAAGGAATTCTCCTTATTCCTTTGAATTACAAAGATTGGAGGCCTTTCCTTTCCTCCCTGCTTCCAAGTTTACATCCACACCCCACCCAAACCTCTCTTGAGCTTAACTCCTTCACCTGTACCTACCCCCTTTGCCAACTGTGTTGTGCCAATCTTTGTAGAAGCAGGTAATGATGTGACCACAAAATGCTCTTTATAGGATGTCATTCAGTTTGCACATGTGTTGTTCAGCAAGATTGACACCAGCAATGTCACATCAGCTCAAAACCTGAGCAAAGGGCGCAGGGTCAGTGTCCTTGAGAGGAGACACTCTGGTGCAATCTCACACTGATAGTCATGCAAATCAGTCCTTCTGATTTTGAAACAGCATAGGTAGGTGAGCCTTCTGCAAGCTAAAAGCTTGCCAGAGGATGTTCACAGTGTCCTCTTGGGGAAGCACAACATGCTCAAGTCAAGACACAGACATTCCCTGTTTGCTTATGCTTTGTGCTAGACTGATAAGAGTGATAGAATCACTTCTGCAGGGAGATATTGAAGCAAACCCACAGGGCCAGTGTATATATAGGGAAGAAGTTCCGAGTGACAGCTATCACTAGTCTAGAAAATAGCCTGTTTGTGGAGGCAGGGGTAGAGAGAAGTCAATCAGCTATCCCAAGTGTTTAAATTTAGAGCAAGGTTACTTGTTGAAAAGGGGGCTGTGGCTGTTGGTAACGTTTAAATGATGGGGGATAATTTGGGAGAAGGCTGGGTGGAAATGCAGAGGCAAGACAAAGATTAGGGAAATGGTAGTCTTCCGTGCGCAGTTGATGGGGACTGACAGGTAAATGCTTTCATATAGAGAAGCCTCTTAAAAGAAGAAATTGTAGGAAGACAAATGTTGAAAGAAAGGATTTCTTAGCTGACTTCATACTGGCTCTCCTAGGGAGTTGGAGGTCTCAGCAGAAACCAGACTTGTCTCCTAGGGCTCAGCTTCATTAGCATCAGCAGAAATGAAAGTTCCATGGATAAAAACAGCCTGTGAATAAGGGGAGCCAAGGAGCATGGGGGAAAGAACCTATCTGACAGACAAATCATCCAGGATAGTGTTCTTTCAAGTGCAGACTGAAGGGCACTTGAGGCTTGACAAGCCCCTACATGTAGCCCAGGAGGGGATTTTTTTTAGAACATTTTCTTAAATTGAGGAATTGCATTTCTCTGTGATATGTGTGAATGAATGTTATATGATCCAAGCCTGGCAGCCTACTGATGGAGTGGGTGACTATAAATGTGGCTAATCCTACGGTAGGACTTTTCTATCAAGAGCTTCCTAAAATTTTCTTTAGCTGTGAGTGTCACCTATACTAGGAAAAATAAAGTCTTCTGAGGCTAGGATGGAAAGTAATCTCCTGAAAGCCCAATGTGGCTTCATTAGCTGTCTCAGGGAATTAGGCTTTAAGAAGAAAAAAAAGGAAAGAATAAGGGTAGTTTGAATATTTTCAGTACTTAATGTCAGTCTTAATCATTTCTCTGGACTCTGTTTCTTACTGCATCACTCTAGGGCTGTTCTGGGTAGCCTACCACAAAGTGGCTGGAATAGTGAGAAACTGCCTCTTTTTGCAATCTGCATCCTCTTTATCATGGCTAGGGAAAAAACAAGCTCAGAGCTGTCTGTGTGTGTAAATACTAACAATTAGGAGAAGCCTGGCTGCAGAGTCTCTTCAGTCCTTAAGGCTGTGTAAAATGGGTCACTGTATATGTGTAAAGGGAATAAAAGGAGGGAGGAGAACTTGTTAATCCTGGAGGTTTTGGTTCCTTGAGCACGAATTTAAACTACTCTCTGGTTTGAGGGATTGACACATGCTAAAAAAAAAGCCTTGCTACAAGGAGGCAAGGGAGCAGCAGAACATAAATGAAAGGGAAATCCTGTGCCTCTGAAAGCAACAATGGTTTACTAAGAGATTTGGGGGTTAATGGAAATGTATTCCCACTTCAGTACCACTTTATAGAAGTGACTCGCACAATGAAGAAAACCCATCATGTGCTCATGGAATTCCCCTAGCACCCTCTCCTTGCACTTCCAAGGAAATGCCCAGCATTACCCTGCCCTCTGTGGGGAGGGTATGGAATAACTCCCCTGTCCCAGTGTGCAGAACAGTGTGGTGGATTTTCCAGTAGAAAAAAATCATGGGTCATGAACTTCTCAAACTAACACACTACTCCAAGATGGTAAAATTTAAGCTTGGAAGTTACTTTGGAGAGGGAATGACAGAAGCTCATTGGGAAGTAGTTTGGGGGGTAACATGTCATTAATTTGCCTCTGTCTTCCTCTCATTAGCTGGACCCATCTTCTCTTCTTGCTGCCAATCATCAACATGCACTGCAGCAAGCATCCCTCTTGCCTCCCATTCCCTGGCTCCCAGGTGGGAATGCTTTACAAGGAATTGGGCATTCCCATTTTGGGGATGGGAACTGGCTCATTCAGTTCCCAGCTGAGCCCAGGTGTGGAGGCTGCCCTTAAAGAGAGACTCCTGCTCATTGAAGGAAACCTGGTGGCCACATTTCTAAGTAGAGAACAGAGCTGTGAAGCCCAATCTGGCTGCAGAGATGATAGGGCTCATGCCTTGTTGCTCCTCTAACAGCTGCTGACAGCGATTAAACTTCAATATGTAAGTATGTTCTGCTTTTCTGTTTGATTTCCTAGTAGTTTGTGTTGGCGGCTGCTATTTAATTCAAATAGGAACTTGTTTATCCATGGAAATACACCTTGACTTCATCTTCTTGCACATGCAAGTAGAAGTCTTAATTTGCACACTGGGGAACCTTTTTCTCAGCTGTGTGTTCTCAGTACAATACTGTCCCTTGAAGAACACAGGCTTGTTGTCAATACAATTTGTCTTAGAAGAAGTTGAGTTGAAATTTACCCTCTGTTAGAAAGTTCTTTGCCAACACAGTGGTTTTCTAAATGCTAGATAGTGGTTTTCTAGTGGAAGGTGGTCTTGGGGAAAGAAGAAACAAGTCTGTTTTCACTAATGAAGCTGAAACAAGTTAAGTGTGTGCTGAGGAAAGCAGCTGTTCCCCTGTCTTGAACCCACAGCAACAGCCCTTGGGTTGCTTGTGGCTCGTGCCTTTTGGTTTGCTCTTGTGAAGATGTGTTGTTTTGTGTGCCAAACCAGGCTTGTCCCAGGGATGGAAGTAGATGAATAAGAGAATGAATGGAGGAAGAAGCAGAGCCAGTGAATGGGCAGACAGTGCTGAAGCTCGCATGGACGATGTAGTCCTTGCATCATTTCATCCCAAAAGACTTGCTGAAGTCCTGGTTCCCAGCTCGCAATGAATTGTAGGGACCTCTTCACTGCCACATTTTAAACATTTCCTAGAGGAAACATGACTATTTCAAGGGCATTTCAATAAAATAATAACCCATAACTTGTCCTGCTCTGTTGAGAGGTCCTAAACTTTCTAGAGTAGGGTAGCTGCTGTCCATTCACTGAGAAACGGTGAGTTAACATGCTATCAGCGTGGAGCATCTGAAAGTAGGAGCTAGGAAACAGACAGCTGGAATAGATTTGAGGTTTTAAGGCTGATGAGCAGATGAAACAAGGGACTCATGCTAGGGTTTTTTTTTCACCCAGAACTTAAAAACCCAGCCAAACCAGTGATGGGCTCCTCTGTTGGGCTATCATATTAGTTTGCCTGCAAATCATGTCCCTCTTTAACGGGATGCAATGGTCCAGGTAACAGTAGTGCAGTGCACTGCTGCCAGATCATGAACAACCCTCTTCTGCCTTGGGGAACAGAAAACCAGCTGAGAGCACTGCAAGGGAAAAACTGGTTTCATCCCTGTGTTAGCTGCGGGGAAGAGAAATGATACTGAAACTCTCTAGCTCTTCCAACTGAACAGTGGGAGCTGAGTTGCTCAGGGGCAAGAGGGGAGGGGAAAAAGCAGAGTAACTTTCCCCGAGTCATTTCAAAGCAGAGCAAGAGCTTGTGGTTTTGGGTTTAGAGGGCTGGTACTGTTTAAATAGAGGAGTAATGAGAAAATTACTTACTACCCTGTGCCAGGGTCTTTTGGCTGTTGGGGTCAGGCCAGGGCTGTTTGGACTTTGAGGGAAGAGAAGTTCTGTATTTGGATCTGTTCTGTTGTTATTGTCCCAGGATCCTACTTTTTCCATACCAAACCTTCCCCTCATTTGAACCAACCTGTTTTTCTTTGTGAGAAGGGTGCCTACAGAACAGAAATTGTGTGGTTAGGAAAGTGGCTGGTTTTACTTCCATTTTTGTAATGTATTAGGTTGCTGGTAAATGAATGAGCTTTGGTAAGAGTGTTATGTACAAGACTGCTGACGGCTCCCAGGCTCCTTCCAGAAGAAAAAAATGGAGGGAGATTTGGTTCTTCATTGCTACTAGCTGTAGAAAAAACCACAACTATTTCTGTGCTTCCAAGCACTTGTAAACTGCCAGGATCCATTTCCTTTCAAATACAGCAAGATAGGCAGCCTCTTGGAAAAAGCTACCATAGCTTGGTAATGAAAATAATCCAAGGCTCTGATGAGGAGTAGGGATTTTTCTGAAAGCAAATTAATTTGCGCAGATCAAGAATTCAAAGGATCTGTTGCTTCCCATGAACTGCTGCAAGGTGTTGTGGAGAACGTGGAAATTCTTCTAGAGTGCTTGAAATGTGAGGTAGGGAAGAGACTTTTGAAAGCATTGTGAGACGTTTGGAGTTAAGATGGCATGTGCTGGACATTTTGTTTAAACCAGTGTAAGCTAGAGGCAAATTACTGCATAGATCTTACGATGATTGAATTGACCATCCCCAGTTTGGCGTTGCTGCCTTAATGGGGAAGAAGGTAGGGCAAAGTTGAATCTGAAGGGGTCTAGGAAAGTGCATAGAGGGAAGGGGTTCTGTCCTGAACCAGTGTGTTGAGCCAGGTAGCTGTGCCTCCACCATTTACATGTGATTCTACTCCATCTACTTCAATACGAATGGGGTTCAGACAGCACCAACCAGTGATGAAAAGGCCTCTGTTGCCTGTTAAAATAATGCTGTCCAGCCTGATGCTGATCATTGTGTGACTCATGTCTTTAAAGACAGTGTTGAAGGGGCTGTGTTGTCGTGTACCCAGTTATGGAGGTGTGGGGCACTTGCTCTGTGTCCTGACTGACTACCACTGTTTGGTATGTATTGCACAGGAAAGAAGAATGAGCTTGAATCATTTCCTCTGTCTTTCAGATCTTGTGTTGGCAAAGGACCTCCTGATGTCTCCTAGGCTTGCTAATACAGAAGCAGGAGTGTTGTGGGCTCCTGTCATGACCCATAGATGTGGTAGAAACGTGGGCTCCCTGCTTGCTGGCTAGCCTGAGGTTAGGCAGGATGGTGACTAACCTTAGGAGAGGCTGGAGGAGGAAGGTGTCAATGTGCTGCTATTTAAGCAAACACCCTGGTAAGTGATTCAGAAAACATCTCAGAAACCGAGGAAATATCACAAGGAGTTATCAGCTAGGTAGGGCAAAAAGCTGTGGTATTACCCATGAGGGGGGTGGTGATGGGCTGGGAACATGACATAGATGTCATGTGCCTTCACCTCGATTTTCCCTGGTCTAAAGGAGAGGGAGAGGAGGAGAGGCAAGCAGGGCTAACTGCCTGTGAATTTGTACCTGCCCATTCCAGGGGGATGTCCAAGGGGAGGAAGAAAGCAATGCAGAGCCAGTGATGGGGATGAAACATGGCTGTCTCACCTTGGAGCTGTGGAGGCACAATCTAGGTGTGATTGAGCAATGAGTCCTAGCAGTAGCAAAAATATTCTGATGGCATTTAGCACCATGACCTTTAAACATGTCCACAGGCTGATTCAACTTGAGTATAGAAAATACTTAGAGTGAGGCAGGGCCCAATCTAAATTCGCTGTGAATCACATTGTTGTGATGCTGTCCTCTGCATTACGTGGTTCCCCAGTCCCCTGCGTTTGAGTTCTGGGCAGATAAATATCATGTGCTTTAATATGACATATTAAACAGTTGGGAGGGTCCACTGTAGTTGCCTGCAAATGCTGGATGAGTGTTGCAGCAGATACAGCTTACCATGTGATAGACTTAAAGTACCATTTAACTATTCGTTTGTGTTGGCTTTTATCATAGAGCGGCTTGGGTTGGAAGGGACCATCCTGTTCCAACCCCCTGCCATGGGGAGGGGCGCCTTCCGCTAGAGCAGGTTGCTTCAAGCCCCGTCCAAACTGGCTTTGAACACTGCCATTGGGCAACCACCGTTTCTCTTATTTCCAAAGCATTAAAAATCCCAAATTTGAAGAGGTTTGGCATGGAAATGCATTTTACCCATGTTCCCCAGGAAGCTGTGCTGCTCTCCAGAAAGCAGCTGAACACCCTCCAGCCCCATGGCTTTCCCAGTATCGCCTACTTCCAGCTTGAATAATGATGTCAAACAGGAAAGACCAGGCTCAGGTGAGGCTCAGACATAACTGTAAACCAGGCTGGTTGTATCAGTCATTACCCAGGACTGAATGCTTCCAGAGTGGCAGTTTGGGAAGATGCTACCTCAGTTCCTGTATTGCCCTTCTGTGGCTGCCTGGAAAGAACCAGTTATCTTATTTACATATATTTCAATATCAAAAGGGATTTTGTTTCTACTGAACAGGGTCATTCACTCAGTCAAGTGACACTTATATCACTTGCTCAGAAGTACAGACAGTCACAAAACTGAGAAATAGAGTACAAAAATGAAGACATCTTCATGTGTCATATCAGTGTCTTGCACTTCACAAGGGCAAATCTTGGTAACTGTTGGAATTGTGGACTTTGGAGTAACTTAGTAGTTTCTTGCAAGGTTCACAGGCTTTGCTAGATGTTAGGGTAACAATACCCTTCCCCAGTCTCTCCCTCCATTTTTGATCTCTGGAAGTCCTATGCTGCAGGCTTACATCTGTGTTACCTTTTAGCAAATAAACACCCAACATTGTCTTGGGGGAAGTTCATCTATGGGATGCAAAACTTTTGCAGTGAACGACCCTGGAGAAATTAGGAAAGAAGCTCACCTTGAGTTTAATAGTAAGTGTCTCTTGACTTTGAAAAACAGGAGTGATACAGGATCAGACATCTGTGTGATCAAAAAGCCTGCTGTGTCACTCTGGTGCCCTCCTGCCTGTTTGCAGTCACAGATGTACTTTTCCTACACAGCAACAAGCGTGTCGAGTTTGCTCATCTGGGCTTGCTTCTATTCTCTGTAACTGGGGGTGGCACCTCTAAGGGGATGGATTTGTGCTGATGGAGCTGTACAGCAGTGTCCCTTTGCTTCTGCTCTCCCTGATGGGCATGGGAGGTGTTTTCTGACTAGCCCTGCAGCAGGCATGGTGCTGTGTGATTACTCCATCTGTGGTGGTTTGCTCTTCATCCTCCTTTTCCCACCTACAGACAGGTCCTGTGCACTTGTCCTGTTGGGAGTGCTCTGTCTCTCCAGGGGCAGGCGTTGCCTGCAGGCTGTTTTCCTTCTCACACTGTAGACTTCAGCCAGACCCCCACCAGTGCAGGAGGAAGGCAGCTTTCTATCTACATCTACTCATCACCATCTCTCAGGGTGATCACTGCTCTGTGCAGCAGTCTTCTTCCATCCTCCCTCAAGAGAAGGTTGCTTTACATTGCTGCAGGGTCTGTAGGGTCTAACCTGCATTTCAAGATTTCCAGGATGCCTCTATGCCTCTCCCCACCCAGAAACCTCCCCTATACTGTGCTTTGCTGCAGAACATCAAGACAAGCCAGTTCCACAGGTTCCTGCTGGTCTTGCCTGAGAATTGAGCAAAGATCATGAACCTGTGTGCTTTGTGAGAGGAGAAAGATGTTCTATATCATCTCTTTCCTTATTTTTTCCTTCCCCAAGCCTGAGTTTCCTCTGTTCATTCCTACCCCAAGAAAAGCAGTCATTTGGTCCTTCTCAGCTCTATCCCACCCTCGGTGCTTGGTCCTTGGGGCACCACAAGGTGCTTTTTGTGCAGCAGCCAATTATGCTCAGGTCTGATGACACTGGGCACTGACCAGTTCCAGTTTTATTGCACTGGTCACTAAGAGAAATCAAAAACTGGGGGAAAATTAAAGTAGGTGGTTCAAAAATACTGCAGAGAACTGCTTTTCTTCAAGGGAGCAGCAGGAAACCACTCTGTGATGACAGCAGGCATGTATGACACCTGCAAAGGTGTTATAATTTTGTTTGTGCAGTTGGTCAAGACTGACTGTGACCCACCTACAACCCAGATACTTAGCTGGATAAAAGCTTCCCTTCCTACTCCGTATTTCCTTGCTCAACTGCTCCCCGATACTGGTGCCTGCCATTCTCTAGTGGTGCTCAGCCTCTGGGGAGCCCAGATTCACACATAACTGCTGAATATGGACACGTGTGCAGATTCTGGAAGAGGCTCAGGGCAAGTTTAGGGCTCTGTCTGTAAACACACTCCTCTCTGGGCATCCATCATTGGACCCTGCCCGCAGTGAGATACTGGGGTACCTATCTCACCAGTGCAGTCATTCTCAGGGTCTTCTTTCAAACCAGAATAAGCATCTACCTATAAGAAGGGCAAAATCCAGTTATTATGGATATCAGTACATGAGGTGCACAAACGCTTTAGCTGCAATAGCTGTGCCTTAAGGGAGGAATAAATCAGCAAACGTGTCTCTGAAACCAAAGGAGAAGGCTTTTTTACTGACTTGCTGTATGTGAATCTTGGTGTCACTGCAAAGTGAGAACCTGTCTAGTGTTGTTGGTTGGTTTTTTTTGTTTTACAGAGCTTATTTCTGCCATGGCAAGTCTGTATGTACGGAATGCGGGCATTCAATCTGCCCACATTCCCCTCTTCTCAGAGGGGAAGTCCCTTATTTTGTTATGCTAAGGTGATGAGTTACGTTGGGAAAGCCTCTTTCCAAGTGTATCCCTTGTACACACCTCCATATCTGCACAACCATAACTGCCAGATTAATACCCTGTCTGCTACAGAGAGCATTGATCTCCAGTCAAGTGTCCTCAGTAAATATTGTAGGAAAGAAATCCCCTGTCCAGGAGATGAAAACCCCTTTCTAGCCTTAATGTTCTTCTGTTCCAGCTCACCACTTCTAGTTTCTGCAGCATGGATGCTCACTCTGCTGTGCTGCAGGACCCCATCAGTGAATGGGAAGGTTCTGGGGGACCTAGTTGTGTCTGGGATGAGCACAAGAAGGGGTATTACCCTGTTTGGTCACCTGCTCATCAAACAGGAGATAGGTTTTTTGTCAGCTGAAATTCAGATCCTTAAATCCCTAAGCCATCTTAGTGGTCCATAGCTGTCTCCCAGGGGATGGGGAGATATATATATTTATGTGTACATATATATATATATTTATGTGTATACACACATCAAGGAGCAGGGGCATAACACTGAAAGCTGAGTTGTTATTTCTTGATTTATTTTGTCATTTAAAAGTAAAGTCACAATTTCAGAGGTGAAAAGCATAGTATACGCAGCAACTCATCGGAATAAAGCGTATAAAGACACCCAAGCAGTCCTCAGGGAAAGGAAATAACTGACCTTTTAGCAATAGTAATCCTCTCCAAAGTACAGATCTAAAATACAGATGTAAAATGCAAGGCCCAACTCAATTTGAATACTAATCCCATTTGTCCAGAACAACATGCAAGAGATGACCTCACTTTAGTGGAAAATGCACTTTAATGCCGGATGATAATCAGGTATTTTTGGGGTGGCTCAGCTTGGATCATGTCACAGCCCTCCTCATCCATAATATTTCACTATTTCTTTAATTTGAAGCACAACTGCTATAGCCCTTTGGCATTTTCCCTTCTTCTATTGTTCAAACAAGGGAAAAGAGACCATTTAAAAAAAAAAAAAAAAGGAAGGAACTTTTAAATGTTTGTCAAAGTGGTTGGTGTTTTAAATCCAGATTTTTCACCAGATATTGTGGGTAGTTTTCTTCTAAATCATCTGTGCATCGCTAATAGGGACCAGCAAACTAAGGAAAGGAAAAGGCTGATTTCTGACAAATCTAGGTGCAGGGGAAGGGCAGATATTTAACTTGTGTGTGGTTCTTGAGTGCACTTGGCAGGAAAAAAAAGGATAAAATATTTATTAAAACAAAGGAAAACAAGTTTTATTCAGATAACAATAATGTCAGGGTTTCACTGATGTCCCATGAATAAAGGCGTCAGTGTAATTCAATAGTATTTTGCTGCCAGAAAGGGTTTTTCCCTGGTGCAGGCATCTTTGTTATGGCCTGAGGCATGAGGACGTGTTAGTGTGCTCGCAACCTGCACCCACCTCAGCTCATTATGCTGAAAAGGGCTGCCCTATAATACTGGGCTACTCCTCATCAGCCTGACCCACAACTAACTTTATGGGACTGCTTTTGGGGCTTCACAGCTCTGGGACTGCGTATGGCACCTGGGAAAAAAAAACACCAACCAAAAACCAAAACAAACCCCTAATCAACCAGCTCCAATTGGGCCCAGAGAGGAGCATTGAAATGACTCTCCACAGAGCCTGACAATGGCTCATCCATCAGAGAGGCCTGCACAGCCCTTGCCTTGACAGTCTGGGCATATCAACACATCACTCATAGCTTCCCACTGCCATCCCACCTACCACACCCTGGGCAGATCAGCTCTTAGCCAAATGCCTGCACACACGTGCACAGGCAGACAGGGCACCCAACGCTACCTACAAGGCAACACCAAGATGAGAAAAAACTCTCAGGTGGGAGAATGCCTCCTGGATGGAATGCTTCATCCATAGAGATGACCTACGGGGCACGAGGGTAATGCAAGGAGGCTCTGCGAGAGTCCCAGAAGAGACAAACACAAAAGACAGGTACCAAAAAGGACAGTCAAAACTGAGAGGATGGACACACGAGAAGCCCGATTTTGAGACCTAGGAACGTAAGGACACAGGGACAGAGTCCCCACCCTGAAAATGGATGCCTACAAAACAGAGCTGTGGAGAGAGGCTGGAGCGATGCCCCAAAAGACAACTGACCAGATGCTCCCAAGGCATGAGACCCATCCACACTTCTGTAAGCTTCTAAAACAAGAAAAGAAGAGCTAGACCGGTGCTACGCTGACAAATACAAACCACAAAAGGTAGGAAAACAAATGTGGTTTCATAAATTTTTGTATTTGCCTGGATCTCTGAAATCTTTATTAGGGTGAGATTTATTAGAAAAAACAGGAGCAGAAATATCTCTCTGGAAAGATATGGGGAAATGGAATTAAAAGTTAAGGAGAGAGAGTTCATTGAAATTTTGAGCCTAGCTATGATACAAACTGAGAATAAGAATAAAATAACTCCCGAAATTGAGGAAATCTAAAACAAGTTTATCCAGGAGTATGGGCGTTGGGAAGTCCTGGTAAAGCTGAAAATGCAGCTCCCATTAGGATTGAGTTAAAGGTAGGAGCCAGTCCAGTTAGAATTAAACAATACCCTCTGAAATTAGAAGACATAAAAGGAACTAAGGAAATAAGATAACTTTATGAAATTTGGATTGTTAATAGAATGTGAGTCTGAATATAATATTCCAGTTCTGCTGGTGAAAAAGCCGGATGGTAAGAGTTATCATCTAGTACAGGATTTGAGGGCCATCAACAGAATTGTAGAGAATACACATCCGGTAGTAGCAAATCCATATACCTTGTTAATGAAATTAAGTAATAATCAAGTACAGTTTACTGTTCTAGTTTTAAAGGATGCCTTTTTCTGTTTACCTCTGGCTGAAGAAAGCCAAAAGTTGTTTGCCTTTGAATGGGAGAATCCAGAAACAGGGAGAAAAAACTCAGCTAACCTGAACAGCGTTACCTGAAGGATTTAAGAACAGTCTAACCCTCCTCGGAAATCAGTTGGCAAAAAAACTTGAGACTTGGGAATGGAACTTTGTTACAGTATGTTGATGATTTGTTGATAGCTACTGAAACTGAGGAGGACTGTATGCAATGGATGATAAGCTTGTCAAATTTTCTGCCGGAGAAGGCAGCTATCATGCACAGTAGAGGACACCAAAAGGGTAACACTGAACAGGAAATTGGAATCAATTTGGCAGATAATGAGGCAAGGCGAGTGGCAGAGGAAACAGAAACTGAGATCGCAGCTTTAATGCCAAATAATAAACCTGAGACCCTAGATATGAAACTGGAACATATCAAATATTCTAGGGACGATAACCACCTAATTGAAAACCTTAAGGGTAAGAAACGGATGGATGGATGGGCCTACATACCTGATGGACACCTACTAATACCTTCCAACATTTTATGGAAATTAAGTCTTAGAAGAACATAATAAAACCCAGTGGGGAGCAGATGCTTTATATAAATACTTAAATAAGAAAATGGTGGGTCACAATTTGCATACAACTGTTAACCAAGTTACTCAACAGTGTGAAATTTGTTTAAAGAACAATCCAAATACTACAACTAAAGTTCAAGTAGGAACAATTGGGAAAGTTTGTTACCGTAAAAGTTGATTGCAGGAACTCTCTAAGACTCAATTTGGAGTTTTATAAAGCAGGCATTCTTTATTGCAGCACTGGGTGCACATGCAAATCATTTTGCAAAGGTGAGTGCACCTGATACCTGCCAAGAGTGGCTGTTTATTTAGCATATCATGCATATTCATAGCTTTCCCAGGAACTAATTATAATATTTGCATCCTCATGATGCAGGAGCTTTCTTGCTGCGTGGAGGTCTCTGGTGGTCACTGATAGTCTTCCTCAGTGTGTTTACTGAATGACTTCAGTGCTTGCACACACTTGCAAGGTCCTAGTGCCAAGTTAACAGTTGGTATGTCCTTGCTTCTGTTCTGTTCCAGTCTCGCTCCATGCTGGGTGCCACTCTGCTGTCTTGAAGGCTGGCATCTTTGGTCTTATTTACTGTCTCCTTAGTTGTTATCAGTCCCACGATGTTCCTCCCCCCATCAGCCAAACACTCCTTTCTCTCTACATGTTATTGAGTTAGAACAGTTTAGCCTATTCCACTACGCTAAAGGCACACACACTATTGTTAGTTTAAGATTTAAGGTTACAAGGTAATATTCCTGGACAATAATGGCAGATAGATAGATTTTTCAGAACTTCCAAGAAAAAGGGGGTATTGGTACCTACTGGTGTTAACAGAAACCTTTTTGGGCTGGCCAGAAGCTTTCTGTGCAGAACTAACAAGGCAAAGAAAGTGACAAAAGCACTACTGAATTAAATAATACCACAATCTGGAGTACCTGAGGTCATATCTTCAGATAGAGTCTCACATTTTCGTGCACAAATAGTACAAGTTAGTAAAATCTTGGGTATTAATTGGCAATTACACACTCCATATTGACCTCAAGTAAGTGGACAAGTAGAGAAGATGAGCCATTTAATAAAACTACAAATTGTAACCATGTTGTAAAATAGACTCCTTGTCCATACGAAATAACCGCAACAAATGTCGAAGCTAGTCCACAGACCTTATATAATCAGAACAGAAACTGCGCATGCTTAAACTAAAAGGTAACTAAAACACAAGCGGCGAAGGAAAGACCCCCGGGAAAGCAAACGACCACCAGAGGGACTGAAGCTTCAGTAATAGGTCAATAGATGGCAGCAGAGACCGTGAAATAACGAACTTCATGGCTATGTGACCAGTTCCTGGCATGGGGGGGGGCCATGATAACTAATTCCTGTAAAGTTCATGTGTAAGTATTAAGTAAGAAAATACAACCTATGTACTGACAGGTTATTGCTTGGGAGCCCTGCGAGGAGAAATCCCGGTGCAACCTCCGCGCTGCAATAAAAGAACAGCTTAACAGTTTCATTGGCTGCTAAATGTCATAGTTCTTTGCTTCCGCGCCGAATCGCAGAGCCGTGAAGCCGCGCACACATGAGCGGTACGATCAGATACGTTGGTTGCGGGTCAGGCTGGTGACTAATGGCCCCGTATAACATGGCAGCCCGGATTAACACGTGTTTAGTTTTGCAGGCGTCAGTTGCCTTGTTGAGTCGGAGGGGCCTTTGAGGGGAGTTTGCGCAGACATGAGGAGGAGGATCATGGGCCGCTGATTCCTCGCAAGTGCCGTGGCAATTTTATCTGCCTTGGGCTCTTAGATCCTAGAGCCGATGAGAGGGCGCCACAGTGCCAGACTTCGGAATCATCGTGGAGTACGTGAGCTGAATGTTACCGTTCTTTTGAGGAGGAAGGTCACTGTTGTGGAAGAGGTCGTTCACCCTTGCGTTGCCGCCTCAAACTTCGTTTGCATACTGCCTCGCTGGACAGCGCTCTCAAGCCTCCCAGAAACCAGCTCCAGGCCAACCTGCTCAGACCAGGGTCAGCTAACAGGATCAGACTGGGCTGGCTCAGGAAAGTATCCAGGCAGGGTTTGAAAATCTCCAAGTATGGGGACACCATAACCTCCCTAGCCAACACATACCTGTGACAGACTGTCCTGCTGAAGCACTTTTTCTTTATATGCAGTTGGATGCAAGAGCTTGGCTGGCTGAGCAGAAACTTGCTCTTGTGTAATTCACGAGCAGCCCAAAGACACCCTGCAGCAGGAGTTCCAGATGCCTGAGAAGCTCACTGAGCAGGCTCCTGGATTTTATTAGCTGCCTCTTACCCACTCACTGCCAAGAACTTCTGTAAATGGTGTAGCTGATCAGCTGTGATTATCACTGAGGTACCCATGGCCACGCTTTCAAGGCAGAAAGCAGTTGAAGAAAGGGAGGGTCAAGCACCACAAGCTGGGCTGCTTTTTCTCTCACTGTCTTTCCCCCACAGCTTTACTGAATGTCTCTATTTCCACCATTGGGAAAAACACTGGTACTGATGTGTGAGCAAGGAAACTTCAGCAGCTGTGCAGCAAAGGCCATAAGCCAGCACTTGATGAGACAGCCAAGCCAGCTTTCTCTTTCTCCTTGCCTTCTCACTTGCTCCTACCCAGCATAAGCAACAAAAGCATTTGTACGTCCTTGTGGAGAATGGGACAGGGAGCTAACTTGCCTTACAAAGGACCCAGCTCGTTCCTCTTTGGTAGTCTGGCTCTGTGCAGACTATTTCTCCAGGGGTGTCACATATGGCTGTGCCAGTGCTACTGCTGGGGCAAGACGAGGCACAGAGGGCTGGGAAAGGAATACCTGGCTGCCTAAAGAACTCAAACACTGCACGTTTAGCACTAGTGGACCCAGACTAATTTGGTTTATGGTAGATGTGATTTGACATCCTTGAGACTTCTCTTTGCCATTCAAGTATTTCTGAAAACCTATCAGCTTTGCAGCCCAGCCAGCTTTGGAGCCAAAGCAGGAGTGATCTCAAGTATTTCTGCATCACACATTTCATTCTTCGTTAGCCTATATGCCTAGGAGAATTCTGGAGAGAAAGACAGAGAATATTTAATGAAATCTTGGCATTGCAATTATTAAGTATGCATTTCTTATGATACCTTTTGTTGAGGTCATTCCTCTGGATAGTATTTTTTACTACAGACAGTATCTCACATGTATCACCTTCCTTGTGAGCACATATCAACATGTTTCTAAAAGGAGTGTCTTAGCTTCTGTTAAACATGTCATGTAGGGTGAGTAGAAGCAGTGCTTATGCAGTAATACCATAGCATGACTCTGCCAAGCCATGCCTGTAGCGTGCCAGATACAGGCACAGAAACTTGTGGCTTTAGTTTTCAAGAACCTTTGGATCTGACTCCTAGTTAATGCTGGCTTTTCTTGTCTTTATACCTATATGCAGCAGTGTCAGCAGCATCTGATCCTCCAGAAACACACCCAGCGGGACAAACCCTTCAGAAAGAGCTAATGGGTCAGTGCCCTGCACTCTAACATACCTGTGGTACCAGTGTCCCCACAGCCCTGCTGGGCACCAGGGTGTTGCAGGGGCTACTCACAGCATGGCCAGGGCTTGCAGATGCACCTTTCTGCTCATACCACCCCTGGTGCCAGCCCTTCTCCTTGGGGTCCCACTCAGACACAAATGGATACTGGCAGGAGAATGAAGAGCAGCTGTTGTTCCTGCTGCTCGCTCTTACTTTAAAACATCCAGCCTGTGACACCCTATGCAGGCTGCCCAAAACTCAGATACCGCCAAAGTAGGTGTCATGCTGCTTTCTGTAGTTGTTCCTGGTGCTACCTGTATGGGCTCACATTCTTTTTGCCACAAACCTTTCCACTGATAATCACAGTATGCTTTTTTTCTAGCAAGGAGCTCCCTCTGCTTTCTCTCTCTATATATGTGTTTGAACTTGAATCAACAATGTAGAAACTTTTTTCTTATAACCCTGATATTCAGTGTTAGATCCACATGGCTCCAGACTGTGCTCATTAACCACTGCTATATCATCAAATCGCCTTTCCTTTTTACTCCCTGCACTCCATTGTGCTTCCTTTCAGATAACCACTCCCTCCCCCTGCAGATCACTGACCTATGGAAAGATCAGTTCATTTACAGCTAGGATGAAACCATTCTCCATTACCCTCAACTGGTATCTTAGTTCTCTGACATTTTGTACACCATCTACATGCAGAGTCTTTGTTTAGGCTAAATGAGACTCAAAGTGGTTTATTTCAGTTTTCAGACCACCAACCTTCTACAGTGATCCTTTCTATGTCAGGACCAAAACAAACTAGTTTTCCTTCAGTCAAACCCAGAAAATAATAATCTGAGACAAATCTTAATAAGAAGGCCATTTTTCTGTATTTAGAACTAGATGAGGATTTAAAAAAAATCCAAAGCCTGTGAAAACCAAATACCTCCGGCCCCCCCCCCCCCCCAGAGGATAGTTTAGTACCACCCCTGCATACAAATATTTTCTTCATACAAATGTTTTCTTGAAAAAGCACGTTGCAAGGATGACTGTTATCATGCTTTGATCGGAAAGGCACAAGGATGTGTAAAGTGGTGTGGGAAATAATCAATATTGCTGTGTTAATTGAGGTTGGTTTGGTAATTAATTTTTGCCTCATTTTCCACAAAAATAAAAAAAGCCTTTCCTGTAGCCAGGCAGAAATTTGAAGTCAGGTGAAGTTGGGACATGCAGCCTTATATGTTTGTACCCACCCTTCCATGCTCATTAATATCCTTCGTGTTTGTGTGTGTGTGAAATGCTGGCTAAAGGTACTGCTTGTACCTGTAAAAAAAAACACCTAGTTTTTTACTGGCTATCTTAAATACCTATGCTATGCACACAGCATGGCAGGATAGGGGAAAGTCTGAAAGTGTATGAAATCCTCCCAAAGAACAATGTGTTAAGTAGCATTAAATGAAGCAGTGTCTAAGCAGGAAGAACTTTTGCTGTGAGACATGTAGACTTATCTTTGGAAACAGGCCTTATGTGATAAAATTTGACATTTGAGCAGCTTCAAAATATGGCAAGAAGAAGATATATTTTTTACTGCTAGAAGATAGTCAAGTAAACTTTATGAAATAAGTGTATTTGGCGGGCAAGATTCGTTACTTCTTACACAGAAGTATCTGTGCAAAGTTCTGGCTCGCACAGTCATCTGACTGCCCTGCTCCCTTCAGACTTTTGGCACTGGTGTGTCAGAAGCCCCAAGATGTACTGCGGTACATCTTTTGTTAGGAATGGCAACATCCCATCCTTTGGGGGGCTGTTGTTTTCTATACTAGATATTTAGTCATGACCTTTTTCTCATTTGATGACAGAAAATGTTACAGCTTGCAAGGTTTTAAACTTAATCTGAACATTTTGTTTCTGTTTGCTTGGCTTTTAGCGTGGCCCTGTAAATACGTTTCATAGGTCAGCAGTTAATCCCTATATGAACACAGTGCTGGGAAACACCCATTTTGGTATGGCTGAGAGGTCATTTCCTAGTGCTACAGTGCAGCAGTGACAGGGATATGTATGCCCTGTAGATATATATTTACAGTTCTTTCACGTAAGAGATTCTTCTGGGTTCAGCTGTAACAGTTATTTTTCTCCTTCTTAGTAGCTATATTTTGATTTTAGTCTGAGAACCGTGTTGATAACACACCAGTGTTTTAGCTGTTACTAAGTAATGCTTACTCCGATCATGGACTTTTCAATCTCATGCTCTGCCAGTGAGGAGGGGCACAAGAAGCTGGGAGGAAGCAGAGACAGGACACCTGACCCACACTAACCAAAGGGGTCTTCCAAACCACAGCATGTCATGCCCAGTATATAAACTCAGCTCAGGGAAGTCATCCAGAAGGCCAGGCTCACTGCTTGTGTCAGGCAGTCTTGGCAGGTGGAGACCAATTTTATTGTGCATCACTTGTGTTTATTGGTTTTTTTCCTTTTCCTTTTCAGTTTTATATTCTATTTCCTTGTTATTTCCCTTATCATTATTATTATTGGTGGTAGCAGCAGTGGTTTGTGTTATACCTTAGTTACTGGACTGTTCTTATCTCAACCCATGGGAGTTACATTCTTTTGATTCTCTTCCCCCATCCCTCTGTGAGTAGGGCAGAAGCAGCAGGGGGGAGTGAGCAAACAGCTGCATGGCTCTGAGTTATCAGCTGGGCTTAAACCACAACAGAGATACTTGTGGAATGCAATGTGTTATGTTCAAGTATCAACAGTATACTGAAGCAGAACTGGAGGCATAAGGAAATTCTTAAATTACACCCTCAGTTTTTAATATCCAAGCCCATGGTAACTGCCAGATACAGGGGCTAGCAGCACCTGTTCTTTCACTTCATAAGCAAGTTACTAATGTAAAATGGCCCACTCAGCTTTTTAAGATGAGAATGTTTTTCTGTCGTTTTTGCCAAGAGCTAATGTGATGGGCAGAGCACTTCTCAGCAAACATCGCATGGCTTGTATGGAGTCTTTGAACTGTTCAAATATTACCCAAAGTATGATTTACAAATTCGCAATCAGTGGACTCCTGTTTTCAGATGATACCACCAGAATGTAGCAATTAGAGTAATAAGCCTTTGAATCAGTCATATTACTGTCATAGTCATGTCTATTGTACTTCCATGAAGACCACAGGGATATTGGTCCTACGCACTGTGAGGCTAGGCTCTCTTCACAAGTAATTATATGCTTTCTATGTACAAAGCAGGTGAAGCTTTTTGTTTTAAAACAAAAAATGGTATTTTGTACTTCTCTTGCAGTGTGCTGTCCTTTACGTATACATAAGCAGGCAAAGACTTCTTACACATTATAGATTTGAATTGTAGCTCCCAGTTAGTGGATGTCTACAAGACCCATAAGACAGATTTGCTAAATCAGGTAAAGTTGTAACAGAAAGATTCTGTTTCCTTTTTTACTTTGGGCTGGAGGAAGGGGAGGGAAAGGAAACTGGAGTGATCACCTAGGAGGAAATCATGTTCTGTTAACTTGCTCCTCCAGGCCTGAGCAACTGAAGTATTCTAAAAGACAGATCTTGTATTTTAGACATACCACCATAAAGGAAAGCTTGTGAAGGGAGCTTCAAACATGTAATGCACAAAACTGCACAGTAGAAATGGACATCCTGACATAGCGTTGGCAGTTTGGCCTTTTAGATTGGTTTGTTGATTTTTGTTGGCAAAGATGAATAAGCATCCTCACAGATGCTGTCTGTAAAAAAGACTACAAAACAGCCATAGACCCCAGGTTAGTAGAACCAGAAGCTAGCAGAACCTAGGTACTTCCAGGAGTACACATCTGTCTTTAGCACACTCCTTTACTCTTCTGTATTTGTAGTTTTTATGGCCATTCAAGCCAACTGCTGAAGATGGTGCAGTGGTTTAAGCCCAGCTGATAACTCAGAACCACACAGCTGTTCGCTCACCCGCCCCCCCCGCCTTCTTCCTCCCCCTGCTCCCAGAGGGATGTGGAGGAGAATAGAAAGAATGTAACTCTCACGGGTTGAGATAAGAACAGCCCAGTAACTAAGGTATAACACAAACCACTCCTGCTGCCACCAATAATAATAATGATAAGGGAAATAACAAGGGAAGAGAATACAACTGCCCACCACCCACCAAGCAGTGATCTAACCCTTCCAGGTGACTGCCCCCAGTTTACACCCTGGGCATGATGTGCTGTGATATGGAATACCTCTTTGGTCAGTTTGGATCAGGTGTCCTGTCTCCACTTCCTCCCGGCTTCCCCTCCTCCCTGGCAGAGCATGAGGCTCAGAAAGTCCTTGGTCA
>WYDI02031916.1:4755-18978 GCA_009867235.2 Psittacus erithacus | reverse complement strand
GGAGAGAGGGGCAAGCCAAACCCCTGTGATTGGCATATATTGGAGGCATGATCTAGTCCAAATCCCCTGCTCAAGTAAGGTCATCTAAACCAATTTAAAAAAAAAAAAAAAAAAAAAAAAAGGGGAGATGTGGGCTGGAGCAAAAAGAATTGAAATAGGGAACTGCTTCGGCCCTCATGAAAGTAAGGTGAAGGTAACAATGTTTGTAGCAAAAGTAACAGTGTTTCAATTAGCAACCAATTAGAAAAGAACTTTGAGCATATGACTAGTAGACTGTAATCAATCATAGAGTGCTTAGTGAGGTTAAGTTCTTGGGGTTTGGGAAGGTAGCTTTTACTCATACTGTTGATAGTTATGCTATATATCATTCTTACTGTTGTTAGTCATACTGTGTGCTATTCTTATTATACCTTGTTTTTGCATTGTGTGTAACAAGTACTAGCAAATATGGTAGAGCAAGTTACGTAAGTTAACTCCTTTTTTTCTTTCCTTTTGAAATAAAAAGGGGGAAATGTGGGAAACAGCATGGAAAGAGTTAACAAGGGAAGCTGGATTTCCTAGCTCATGCACAATCCAGGTGACCAATCACTATGTAAGGTGGCACGCAGGTGGCGCACATGATCAGTCTGAGGGTATAAATATGCATTAAAACTGCGCAATAAACGAGCAAGCTCCATCACTCATATTGAGTTAGTGTCTTGACTCCGGCCGGTCTCCTATATCTGGGTCCCTACAGAAATTTTTTTAGCTTGAGTAGTGGAGGTTGGCATCTGTGGTCTTCAGTTCTCAATGAATGACCATGATTTCTGTTTAATTAGTGTATTGTTTACAGCGCTTCCTCAGCACATTTGACCCTTGACTGTATCCATTAGTAGTCAGCAGAAAGAAAACCAATCACGGCAACCCTGCCTCCTGTGGTATCACAGACTCAACCTCAATAGAAACAAGACCTGCTAGAGGAATATAACGCTTTGAAAACTGGATTTTGTGTCTATCCATCTATAACAAGACTGAATCCTGCAAAATCAGTATCTGTTTTATGTTACCCACACTCTCTGGACCACAATAGGAGACATAATGAAGACTAGACACATAAGGAGAAGCTGGGCTGATGAAAGCAAAGAGCCTACCAGGGTACAAAGCATGGCCAGAAGGTACTCCCCTCTAACCCTGATTCAACAGTCTGCAGGAGACTGCAGCTACTTGTGAACAGCGTGAGACCTGACAGGTCCACTTTGAAAATGGAGTAGAAAAAAGGGGCTTTTTCATTTGGTCATTCACTGTCTGTCGAACTGTAAAACACTGCCCCCCTAGATCATGCTTTCAATACCACACACAAAGTCATCGATAGTTCCTGTTAGTTTTTATAGGTTAGGCAGAGGGAACATTTGATCTTATCTCTCAATTCTCTGTTCCTTTTTGCCATTCACAGCATTAAAATTTTAGAAGCCAGCTCAGCCTCTCTCTAGCAACTAAAAGCGTAAAAACAAATCTAATTTATGATTTCAATCATACCAAAACCACTTAGGAATAAGGACTGAAAAATCTCTCATTAAGTACAATTCTAATTAAGATAATGATTTACATGTTAATGACCAGGTGGAAATCTTAAAGGTTGGTCTTTTTTTGTTGTTATCATTGCTTCAGTCTATTTTAAATGAGAAGAGATTTATTTATAAGTTCTAGTAGCCTCTGATGTGCATACATTTAGTTATGTCTCTGCTAAAGCTGTCCCTCTATTCCAAGACATTTGCAGTCTCAGATAGAATGATTCTCTTCCTTCCAGCACACTTTTAACATCAAAACAAAAGGCTTTAGAGACAGTCTAAAATTTCAAACATGGATCTAGGCCGTTGAAATCGTATTAGATGCCACATATAGAAAAGAGAATGTTGACTATGTCTGTATGTAGTCTAGCCCAAATGGTGTGGTAAGGATGTGTTTATTGAACTTCAAATTTGCCAAAGCACAGACTGACATAAGATCCAACGCCAGGTGTCAAACAGAACAAAAAGCTCAACTGCAAAGATGGAAAGGGATTTTCTTTCTCTTCTCATTTTAGTAAAAACCCCAAAGCTCTTTGACCTGGTTGAATGTTTACCTCAGAAACAGCAACTGAAGGAATTGCCAGTTTTTACTGGAGGACATCTGAGGAGGTCAGTGAAAGTCAGTATGTCTTGGTTAACAAAATATAGATCAAATATCGACTGAATCATCTCCAAGTCACTATGAGGAATCTCTTTCATGTAAAGAAAAGTTGAATGTAGATGAATTGAGCCAGTACCAGCACATGATAGACCTGATATTTATTAGACCTTATTATTTATTAGACCAGAGAACTCCCCAAACATGACATTTTGCATCTCTACTACCTTAGAGGAAACTTGAATCTGGTCTGTGCCCAGACTGCTTAGAAACTCCTCTTACTCTTGTAGCAGCTGATACTTGGGACTCTTCTACAAAAGTGTTCAGTGCTGTCTGGCCTGCTGCCCATCAGCTATGTAATACCTCTATGAGAGCAGATGGATTAGATGGAAGCTGATCATCTAACAGAGTCCTGGAGTTTATGTGTATAACATCCAGGAGCACCCTTAAGTGGTATGCCCTGGGAGTTTGTTCTGGCTTGCTCAAGAGGCAGCCCTTACAGCACACCCAGCAACAAATTCAGAAACAAATTATATGGATGATTGGTGGATATGACTGTGTGCTTGGCCTTACAGCCAGAAAAGTGTAAAGGCAGTGACCGAGGCTGCAAAGAAGGCACACCAAATTCTCCCAGCAGTTTTGGACTTGCTGAAATCTCCTGGGCTGCATCATGTAGGTGGATGAAATGACCACAATGGTAGAAAATAGGCCTGGAAGGGACCCCAGAAAGGGATCTAATCCAAGGCTGGGCCAACTAATGTTTCCAGTTCTAAAGATTTCACAGTCATTTTTCCAGTGCCTCACTTTCCATGACTCTTACAAATAGAAAGGCTCTCATACTGCTCCTACAAAGACAAATTCTTTGTCCCTTCTCAGCTTAAATTTTGCTAGTGATCAGCTGACTGGTTTTTTAAACTCTACAGAAGCAGAGTTTTTAAAAAATATTTTTTTTTTTAATTTTCTCAAGTGGACTTTCTCTCCAACTAGAACCTTTTGGTCAAGTGACTGAAAATGGCAGGAAAGGGTAAATCCACTCTGCATCTAAGAAGAATAGACAAGTATAATGAGAAGGGACAAGATGAATAACCAAAGGTCACCTATTACATTTTTTTGTGCCTCAGCTGTAATAAAGTTTTCTGTGGAATCTTACTGATTACAGCTATGGCATATAAGTCCTCTCTACACTGTACACAGCTCTGTTGCATGCAAGAATTCTAATGTCCTGCTGTCTGTCCTGGTTAGCCAGTGCACCTCTGATTTGTAATTCATCTTGTAAAGGCTCTGAAATTCCTTATCTAGAAGAGGGTTTATGACCGTCTTTCCCAGAGTCGATGCTACTAAAATGTCTATCACTGAATTGTCCTTTAAAAATAAGACTTACATAAATGCTCATATTTTGCAATATATTGTGAGATACTGCATAGAAAAAAAAAAGGCTATAAAGGACAAGATGCCTGATAAGTTACTAATTTACAGGTTTTGGTATTTAAATGTTGTACATCAACGTATTTCACTGCATCTGTCTAAAACTCCATATCTTTAATCCTTACTCCAATTTCTTAAGTTGTTTTAATAAGACTAATTATTAGCAATACCCATAACACTAAGCCTACTAAAATCTACAAAGCAGTGAATGGCAAGCTTTGGTTTCTGTTCACTCTTTAGAAAAGGTAAAAGTCAATATCAAGCTTTTGAAAGATTGAAAGCAATTATTCATTTAAACTTGCAAATCATTAAAATATTTAGGAAAGAAAGACTGTGCAGAGTAGGGCAGTCAGGTAAGCAAATTTCTGTTACATTTCCTTTAACTGACACCTCTGTCAGTGTATTCAGATTAAGTATGTCAGAACAATCTGATGTTTCACTGGCAAATCCTCTAAATAGTTTCCCAGTCCTGTATCTGTGCCTCAGAAGGTCTAGTTCAATCTAGAGCATTACCTTACACTGTCAGGGAAAGTCTGTTGCTTTCCTCTCATTAATAGTAGCAGCAACATGTACTGGACAAGTATCTCATGGAATATAATATTTAATGAAAACACAGTGTGACATACTTAGAACTGACCAGAAGCAGTGTCAGCATACATTTCATTCAGATTACCCCTTTTGCAACCTCTTCCTCAAGAAACTAGTATAACAGAGTAATTAACTATCTGGAACTGAGCGCAGTCCCAATTCTTATTCAAGCTTTTGTTTAGTGGTTAAGATCACTCAAGACTTGTTCTTCTAGACCAGCTGCTAGTCTTAGAAGAAAAGTGGACTCTACTTATAACCAGACTTAATGATGAGGACGTGACTATATTACTAGGTCGTTCTAACTCCTTTCAACTTTGCTAGCATTAGATTAGTGCTTGGTGGTGAAACCCCTGGGCACTGCTGAGGCTGGATACATTTAAGAAGGAAACATGGTAACATGTAAGTCCAGGTAACAACTCCTGGGCTATTCCCAAGCATATATCCACCTGCAGAAGTTAATTAATTCACTGTGCTAAGACTTCAATTAAAAAAAAATTAAGAAAAACCCCAACAATCTATGCCTATCATGAAAGTAAATCATCCCAATCAAAACTCAATCATTACTGTGAATCTGCTGTTGAGTGAAAGGAAACACATTAATCATTTTTCATTTCGGAACAGAAACTGTACACAGAAAGCTGGAAAAATGAGTACATGGAACCAGTTCCATGCCAAGCTTTTCCATTTATTTCCACAGCCATAATAGCCTTTCCGGTCAGGATGCCAAGTCTGTTGTAATCAGCAAAGTCAAGGGCTCTCCACACTCAAAAGATTGGGCCCTAATTGCTGCAAATTTAGTTAATGCTAAGGGGGAAACACAGGCATCAGGATTTGGGTCTTTGCCCAAAAAAGCAGTAAAAATAACATCCAAATTCATTAGAGAGTTGACAGGAGAGTGCTGAGAACTGGGCTGTAGAGCAGTCTGCCTGCAAATTTGATGAACTAAAAAAAATTACTGAGCTTTGGGTTCAAAACGTTTCCTTTAATGTGCAGCAAGCATTTTCATGAAAAACAAGTAACTACACAAATTTGCTATTTAGCAATAATGGGTCATGTCAGAGCTGGGTATCTCTTAATCTCCTGTTGAGATGACAGCATGCACCACACAACAGTCTTCTGCCAACATGAAATGAGTGTTAGCAGATTTACCCTTAATGAGCTCATCACACTGAAGTACCAGTTAAACGAAGTAGGTCACAGATTCTGTTTGTTTAGTGGCCCTGATGTGTCTCACTTGTTAACTCAACATGCAAATGCAGTGTTGTAGATAGGAAGCACCCCCAATCCACTGTGCCTGACCAACCTCTGCACCAATATTTATAAGCTTTCTCTCCACCTGAACCAGGGTAAATCAGCACAACCACAGGGTCTATAGTTGAACAAATTTGATCTGTGCCAGCTTTGGATATGACCTTGCACACATGCACTTTCTCCTCTCACTATCTTTTCTGACCTCTTTTGCTACTGAAAAAAATGTTAAGCAAATTCTGGAGTAGGTGACAGTTTCCAGCCCTACTGCACCAGCACTTTCATATCATATTTCTGTTTATGCATTTACTCTTCTCTTGCATGTTTGTATGTGGTAGAAGCCTCAGTAATGCAACACCCTTGGATTCAAAGATGATTAGAGCATGAGGG
This sequence comes from Psittacus erithacus, assembly GCA_009867235.2. Taxonomy (NCBI): domain Eukaryota; kingdom Metazoa; phylum Chordata; class Aves; order Psittaciformes; family Psittacidae; genus Psittacus; species Psittacus erithacus. The sequence goes on along the minus strand of WYDI02031916.1, from coordinate 13,182 downwards.
GGAGATTAGGAATGAAAGGAGACAGCCCTGTGACACAGGGATATCACAAAATCTGCTGAAAAAAGCACACTACATTTTCTTCAATGTGCATGAGAAATCTGGTATCAGCCAGTGAGTGTTGCTTTAGCACATAATAGCAGATTAGCAGATATTAATGTATAAAGAACACCACAATCCTTAATTTCCTTCCCCTCCCCCCCCCAGTGAACCCATGCCTACCTACCTTTTGTTGTAATGCCTTTCTGCACTGCAGAACATCCTTTACGTGAAAGTAAGGGAGTTGGTAGAAGATCTTCCAGCCCCATAATCTCTGCTGCATTTTTATATTTTATGGTGTGTGGGAACTATGTTGACTGTTTACTCCATGACTTAATTTTTCTGTTGGAAAATGCTTGAGATTTCATGTGAACTCTTAATCCCTTTTTCCTGTATAGGCAGACAGTATCCAGTGTCCTGTTAGGAAGGAATGACGTATGTTAAGATAAAATAACTTTCTATAACCATATACATACCAGTATATCATGGGTTTTTTGCAGCTGCACCATCTCTTGATATTCTTCTAATATCAATCTCATTTTAAATTTTCTGTCTTGGATTTTGTACAAGGAGCAATATGTGACAGCGCTATATGAACATTTAACAGCAAATGCTATTTTCACTGAAATCAATTTTGTGTCATTTTGCCCATCTGGTATTTCAAGGCAATGCAACATTTGAAACTGCAAAAACTTCAGTAGGTCACATTGATTGCACAGTAGAATCTTCTTATCATGATATGCTTAAACTGTGACTTCAATGGTGAAGATAACTAAAACGGCTCCTATTCCTCCCTTCTCTTCAGTTTTGTTCATAGAGCTATTTGGGAAACCACATTACAAGCAGATTATTTGAAATAACACAGCTTAAAGATAAACCTTTCTCTCTTTTGCTGAAAAGGGGCTGAATCCAGAACAGTGTTAATAACCATACTAACAGTTTTACTGGCACAGAAAAGGGACAACATAGCATTGCATGAGAGCATTAACAAGCGACAGACAGCAAGAGCTTCTTAAGACATTTTCAGTGCTTGTAGTCAGCTGTACCAGCAACACCAACTACCAAGTTTTGCCTCTACTTCAAATAAGATTTCTGGATCCAAAGTGTCTGTAAGAAGTCTGTATGCACTTTAGACACAGCATAAGACTTCATTACCCACCTCCATAGTCTTCGTCATGGCTATCCCTCCAAGTATTTTCTTCCTTTCCTGCCCCAGAGTTGATTGGCTTGGCTCTCAGAAGATGTCTCTTTGGCAGCTATTAGTTTGTTCTTACCAAAATTCCTCTGCACTGCTGCTTCAGGCACCACAGTACATGCCCTGTCATTACCTCACCTTTTTCCAGATGTTTTAGTTCTTCTGAGTCTATTTTTTCCAGATGTCTTAGCTCTTCTGAGTCTATATTTCACTTAATTGCAGAGGCTGAATTAAAAGAAAAGCATCCTCTGCTTTCTGCCCCTCTCTGTACTTAACAGAAATACAAGCATCACTGCAGTATGAGCATGGAGGTTAAGTGTATCTTTAACAAGCAACTCTGCCAAAACTTGAGGTGTTTCTTCTGTCCTTACTCATGCACAAATGAAAGGAAATTTGGCCAGCAGAAGTAAAAACTGAGGACTGAATTCTGCTTCACTCACCCAGTACAGCACTTGTCTCTGTCAGCAGTTCCATTTATTTTGAGCTATTACTCAAGGGTACAAGAATACAGAACTCTGGGTGCAGAAAAAAATGGCAGATCTGGTTCACAACAGATGAAGTTCCACTGAGATCCATGAGAAATAAAGATCACTGAGAAACAGGTATTATCTTGACCTTAGGTGCGTGTTTTAGCATCCCCAAATTGCCTGATACTACATAGTTTTTGATTTATTTATTTAAGGCAGCAACCCTTAGAAGTGTTTTTGCAAACATAAGTCCTCCTTAGCTTTTGCATACTTGTTACCTAAATCAATATCCAAGTAATTAATCCTGCAATTAAAGTCTTAGGCATTCATACTGTTTTCTGTCTGTAAACATATCTCCTGATCCTCTCCTTTCTTTAATTGCTCTAAAGGTCTCAAGGGAGACATCATCCAGCTATTTTCAGTGTCCTTAATTTCTACTCAAACTGTGTCAGAAGTTATGCTGTTTCTCTTACAGACTCAATAATCAGACCTCTCCAGATACACCATCCCTTCTGCTTTATTTTGTTTCTTGCTTTTGGCAGCTCCAAGTTCTGTTAAGTCCCTTGATGTTTTCCAGGCTTGTCTGTGATGCTATATAAATACTGTGTATCACTTGAAAACAAGTAACCCCTTAATTGTATAGTTTTGTGTTATGTGCTTCAAGAATTTGTCTGGAATATATTTACCTTGTACTTTGAAATCTCTCAGGTTTATAAGAAACAAACTTAAATGCAAAGTACAAGAACCTAAACTAAGAAAAATTTCCTACATGAGAAAACATCAGGACTCTTGTCTGGGATTTAGAAGACCTGGGATTACTTCTTGACTCTCAAATTCTACGTATGATTGTCAGTTACAGCTACATCATAAAACAGATGTCTCTAAAGGGATAATGAAGTTCCACCTCCACCCACCCCATCTTCAAATCAGTGCCTTGGAGATAAATTGGAAAGACTCTGTATGCCTTATGGGATTAATGTATTGGCAGGATATTTGAACATCCAGATGTCTGAACACATTAGTCCTTGTGCACTTCAGAAAATATAGCCTAGATCGATACGTAGTCTGCATTTGCAAGTTTGCAATCTGTACTTGCAGTGTTAGAACTTCCTTAACCAAGTGTAGATATAATGCTTTTGTCTTTTTATCTCTATTCCTGGCCTTCAACATCTCTGTTCTTAATCTTGACTATAGAGATTATACATTGCTCTGGGCATAAAATGCTTAATGAGATAACAATTAGGGTATACACACAAGTAACACTAATTACAACTATGCAAAATGTTCAAAGAAATGCCTTATATTCTGCACAAATTCAGTTACTAGTTCCAGTTTGAAAAAATCCAGGTGACTTTCACTTCTTAATATTTTCAGTACAAATTAACAGCCTTTTGTGTCAAGCAGCCTTGCTAAGATTTCTCACCTTTGTTTAAACAGAAGTATCAGGAAAGCTTTTGGGTTTTAAATTTCTTCAGCGCTGAAGCAATGCAATAACAAAATGTTTTCAATTCACTTTAAAAATAAAATGCCCCTGTAACACTTATGCCCCTGTAACAACCTTCTTAACTGACATCAGTAGACTGCTTGGGGTCATTAGCAACCGCTCTATGGCGTCTCTTAGTTTTCTTTACAATTTTATGGTGTACTATTCAAATTCACTTAACATTTTTAGAGATGTGCTGATACCAAAAGGATCACTTACAGTCTAAACACAGACTTGGTAACAAATTCAGACTACTTAAGACAGGCCCAATGACACCAACGTGGCAGGAGATGCTCAAACAATAAATAAACCTACACTACCAGTCTCCTGGTGGTACATATTAGTATTCAATAAAAGTAAAACCAGGTCTTCTTTAGCCATTTCTTAATTCTGGTAAATGGGGAATAGGACTGAGAAATATATACTAAACAAGTCACTTGTTTAGTATAGGCATGCCACGGTGTCTCAAGGCCTTTGGAGATCAGCACAATGGACCTGTGCCTTAGGAGACCTTCTCTCACTGCCCATCAGACAGTCCACCACAAGGTGCCCTACTACCAAGGACACAGAGTTCAAGCAGGCAGCAGAATGTGAGTTACTAGAATTCATTTCTCTAATCGATTTAATTAATTTAAATTGATTAATTTAATTAATTGATTGTTTTAATTAATTTAAATGTCATTAATCACTTTACCTCTCCGATGACAGAATTATATTAGGAGCCAAAACAGCACAAAGCAGAGGCAAGTTGGAGATTCAAATTAAATGTGAGGTGGTTAAAACTAAATTAAAGGTGTTAACACAGCACATTACTGTACTGCAAGGTCATGGCTGCCCCGTCAGACCATGACTGCATCCACCTCAGCCGTCTCCAACATTTTATGAGGGATAAGTACTCTGAGGGGCTTCTGGCTACTCCTAACTGTTATGCAAAGACATATGACTGAATTTAACCAATAAATTCAAAACAAGAAATGCACATTCCAGCAGTGAGTACAGCTTTTCCCTGGAAGGGAAGAAGTGATGCTTTCAAAGGACAGTTTAGCCCACAGTGGTCCTTACTTCCCTGCCTGACCTCCATGGGCTACCTCTATGGCCCTGCCATGCCAGGATGGCGTCCTGCCAGGATCCAGCTCCCTTGGTCTTGCTATGTTTCATACCAGGGATGTGCAGGTAGTAAAGAGGCAGAGTGACATCTGGGCATAGTCAAATTAGAGGGCACTGGGAATACACTGAGACTTCTTGATCTAGTTTTATAACACTTCAGGGTGTTTCTCCTTTGTCAAGTCTAAATAATCTGTATAGGATTTCCCATTCCTAGTCTTCCAGAGACACTTAATTGTTTGCTGACAGGTGGACTATTGGAATCCCAGCAAATACAGGCCAGGACTATAGATTTAAACTATGTTTTTGGAAGGTTGGTTTCTTTTTTTCCAGTAATAGGATGCCATTCCACAAATATTTGCAGAGCCACTGCTTTCTTCTCACGGGTCATCTGAGTAACACAGTTGTTATCTCAGTGATACAGTTGCTCTGCCACCCACTCTGGTTTGCAGGCAATGGAGTGGAAGATCACAGAAAGCTCTATCCCGAATATGTTCAAATAGATCCAGTTCCCTTCGGATACTTTTGTTCCATCTGAGCTGCACATTCACATTGTCTGTTTCAGCTTACATCTGAGACCTGGTCTCTTAATCCCACCACCCTGTAAGTCAAGCTTCTTGTTCAGTTCTTCAGTAATGTCCTTCACATGTTCCATTTCAGTCTCCATTCTAGGGAATAAAAACTGCTGGAGCTGATTTTTAGGATACCAGTATGCCCACGTAAACATTTTTAAAAGATGCATGGACTGTATCAGCCAAAGCAACTTGGTAATTAAGTTGATTTAAAGTCAGTCTCAGCACAGAGTTGCTCCACCTCTCTCCCCACAAAAGTAATTTTCCAATAAAATACAGACAATTACAGCTGGACTTTTTAAGTACATGAGATTTTTTTTTCCTACTCCCCACACACCTTTGTCTCTTATTTACTATTATTAAGTTAATCATGTCATCTTAATGCCTTGTGGATACCATCAAAGCCCATTAATATGTCATCTCAGAAGTCAGGTGGCTTGACTTTGAACACACACAAAGAGCAGATCTCTTAGGATGATGCCATCATTCTTCAGCATAGAACCATATTTCGAAGCTTTGGACATAAATACAGGGATTTTTAATTTTTTTTTTCCTAAAGCAGGTAGCCACAAATATCATGCTAAGTACTAACACACAGCTGTGTTTTCCACATATTTTTTCATTCATTTGGATTGAATTCCACTCCTGCCTTGAGTATCAAAAACAGTCCAGGAGTTACAATGCTCTGGAAAGAGGAGTTGCTGGTTCTTGTGTGGCCTATAGCTTATGCCCTCACACTAAATGCAACCATCTACATGGCAGTTTCTGCACTTCAGTGACAGAACCATATTACTATGCTACCTAATTTGATAGTTCCACAGAAAATAATAGCTGAAGCATTTTTTATTCCTCTTTCCCTCTCCACCAACCCTTTCTTAGGTCAAAACTACACTACTTGGTTTAACTAGAGATTTGATGGAGGATAGCCAGCTTGAAACATAGGCTTGGAATTTCTTTAAATGTAAATAAACCTAGAAAATCTTTAGAGATGTACTTGGCAGAAGTGGAAATGTATCTTAATTACTCCAAAGTTAAAAGAAGGTTAAAATTTGGATGTGAAAACCAACACAGCTTCAGCACCTAGGTAAGTTCCAGACTTGGTTAGTCAACACTTTTGTTGGTCCTGATAACACTGTCTTCTGTTTCTAAAAGGACAACAAAATTGCAGTTGACAAAGTACATAGGTAATGGGATCTTTAAGTCTCACTTATTAAAAAAAATGAAGTCAAAGGACAGAGATACTTAACTTTCAAGACATCAAACTCTCTGTTCAAACATAATTCTGAACAGTGTATGTTGCCAGGGGCTAGTGAACTGTGTGAAGGAAGTGAGAAACAGCCCTCTGTGAGGGCTTAAAATCTCCAGAACTGCAGAAAACTGGAAAATATCCAAACAGCTTTGTATGCTGTACCTGCAAGGAATACATGATAATAAAAACTAACATTATACAACTTGTACTTGACAGTGAGTGAGCCTTGAGTCACTTCATGTGGTTTAGCATCTTCAGTTAATTCAAAATAAGCAGGCTATTTATGAAATCCTAATACAGAAATACAAATTCCAGGCAAAAAGAAACAGGGGATACAAAATCAGCATAAGAGTACAGAAGATTTTGCAACTAAGAGGAAGCCAAAGAACTGATCTTATTGTTTCTATGATTCAACACTAAGGAAAGATCAACTCACAATAGCAATCACACACCAACACAATCCCAAATGAGGCACAACCAACTGTTGACAAAGAAATGAGAATTTATCCAGCAAGACAGCCATCTAGCCCCATCATAAAGTGATTTAGGGTACAGTAGTATTCTGAAAATGTAGATATGAAAAAACTTTGAAACAGAGACCAAGTGAGAAGCCAAGGAAGCACAGCACAATGAGCTGCACACATTACTTGCAAAGACCAAGGTTTTCTTTTCCATCAGAAACAAGAACATCCCTTTTATGACTGAGTGGCTCTTAAATTGTCCACCTTACTGGACAGTAGAAATACAAAGCAATTAAAAAAGGTCACAGGATGTTTCTATGTAACATAAGCAGTCTTATCAAATTCAGCCTCTGTTATAGAACTAGCATTTTTTCATGTATTTAAAAACAAAGCCCATTAAAAATCTCCACTGGAATTCTCTAAGGCCTTAAGGGAATGATATCTGAGAGGCAAGTACAGGTGCATAATAATGAAAAAAAATCTCAATTATTATATCTTAAACATTTATATTAAAAAATTATTTTATTATATCTTGAGACAATACATACAATCCAACATAATGTGGGCAGTGTGTGCTTGCAGTCAGAAAGCTAACCATATCCTGGGCTGTATCAAAAGGACCATGGTCAGCAGGCTGAGGGAGGTGATTCTCCCACTCTTCCCTGCTGTGCTCTCATGAGACGCCACTGCATTCAGCTCTTGAGCCCCAACACAAGCAGGATGTAGACCTGCTCGAGTGAGTCCAGAGGAGAGCCATGAAGATGATCAGAGGACTGGAGCACCTCTCTTATGGAGACAGGCTGAGAAAGTTGGGCTTGTTTAGCCTGGAAAACAGAAGTCTCCAGGAGGACCTTACAGCAGCCTTCCAGTACCTAAAAAGGTTCTACAAGGAAGCTGGAGAGGGACTTTTTACAAGGGCATGTAGTGACAGGACAAGGGGGAATGGCTTTAAGCTGAAAGAGGGGAGATTTAGATTAGATATTAAGAAGAAATTCTTCACTATGAGGCTGATGAGAAATTGAAACAGGTTGCCCAGAGAAAATATGGATGCCCCATCCCTTTCAGTGTTCAAGCCCATGTTGGATGAGCCTTTGAGCAACCTGATCTAGTGGAAGGTGTCCCTGCCCATGGCAGGGGAGTTGGAACTACGTGAGCTTTAAGGTCTCTTCCAAGCCAAACAATTCTATGATTCTATGATAATGGATAAAATAACCTGTAAGCTAACAGAATACCAGTAACATCTTTAAGGAACCAGGTGAAGAATCTACAAACATAGCTGAAAAATTGTGTGGCATGTTTCACCAGGATTGCTCATGAATATTTATTTCACATATGTAAAGTAATGTAAAAGGCCACTGTCAAGCAGAAATCATGAGTCAGATCCCAAGAGCCCCTTCAAAATTCCAGACTGCTTTGTCATCTTTGATACTGTTTACTTTTCACCTTTCAGTCATCTTGAAGTACCACACCAGGCTCATCTCGCTCTACCCACAGTACAGATGGCCAGAATCAGCGCCTAAGATTCAAATTACATTTGGTAAACATAGGATGGATTAGAGGTGATTAGGGCCTCCTGTTGCTGCAGTAACTTCCACCTTGACTTACCTAGTTTTTGGTATGACACCAAAAAAAACCAAACAAACAAAAAATTAAAAAAAATTGCATAATTCTGTAGATTCAGTAGGGTGTTCATCCGGAGTACTGAAGTATGGAAGTGTTAAAAAAGAGAGCTCATGACTCATGTAATTGTCCCAGAGATACTTGGCAAAAAAAGATACTTGTGCAGTGTGTTGTGGTTTAAGCTTAGTCGTAAATTAGACAAAGCATGTAGCCTGCTTGTTTTCCCCCCACAACCTGTCC
>WYDI02031915.1:47242-63564 GCA_009867235.2 Psittacus erithacus | reverse complement strand
AAAGTTAGAAACACAGTGCTGCACCAGCCACTAAGAAGCAGAAAAAAATGACTGCTACTGCTGAACCCATGACATCATGACATAAATTGATGCTCAAATGAATTTCATATACTTTTAAATACATTTTTAGAATAATAAAGCTAAGAAATGCTAAGAGAAAAAGAAATGGTAAAAACCCAACATTACAAGGTTTTTAGAAATAAATTCAGGTTAGGCTTGCAGATTGTCATGGTTCAAGCCCAGACGGTAAGTTGGAACCCTGCAGCCGCTCACTCACTCTCCCCAGTCTTCCTCCCCTGGGTCCCAGAAGGATGGGAAGGAGAATCAAATAATGTAACTGCCAGTGGTTGAGATAAGAACAGTCCAGTAACTAAGGTATAACATAAATCACTACTGCTACCACCAATGATAATAATGATAAGGGAAATAACAAGGGAAGAGAATACAAGCTCTCGCCACTCAACGACCGATACCGAGCCCGACCTGAGGAGCGATCTAGCCCTTCCAGGTAACTGCCCCAGTTTATATACTGGGCATGATGTGCTGTGGTATGGAATACCCCTGTGGCTAGTTTGGGTCACGTGTCCTGTTTCTGCTTCCTCCTGGCTTCCCCTCCTCCCTGACAAAGCATGAGACTGAAAAAGTCCTTGGTCAGAGTAAATATTACTTAGCAACAACTAAAAACATCGGTGTTATCAGCATTGTTCCCAGGCTCAAAGTCAAAAGCACAGCACTGCACTCGCTACTAAGAAGGAGAAAAATGGCTCCTACTGCTCAACTCAGGACATAGATATTCACAGGTCAGACTTGCCTGAGGCATGTACTCATCAAGTCAAATACATGAGAACTTCTGTGCATGCATCACAAAATTTAAATCAAAACTGCTGCCCCATAATGTGTTTATTTACACACCTGCCCCATTTATTTTTATATATCTCTTGATTTTTTTTTTAACAGAACATTCAGTAGTTTCTCATCAACTAATGTGCTGGGTTTGTCTGGGATAGATAAAATTTTCTTTACAGTAGCTACTAGTATGGGGTGAGGTTTTGAATTTGTGCTGCAAAAAGTGCTGATAACAGGGATGTTTTAGTTAGTGCTGAGCTTTACTTACATGAAGTCAAGGCCTTTTCTGCTCCTCACCAACATGTCCAGGGAGCACAGCTGGGACAGCTGAACCCAACTGACTCAAGGGATACTCCATACCATATGGTGTCATGCTCAGCATGTGAAACTGGTGGGAAGAAAGGCGGACATTTGGAGTAATGGCATTTGTCTTCCTAAGTAACTAGTGCACATGATGGAGCCCTGCTTTCCTGGAGATGGCTGAACATCTGCCTGTCCATGGGAAGTGGTGGATGAATTCCTTGGTTTGCTTTGCTTGCAAATCCATAGCTTTTACTTTACCTATTAAACCAACCTTTGAGTTCTCTCTCTTTACTCTTCTGTTTCTCTCCCTCATCCTATTGGGGGGAGTAAGTGAGTGGCTGCTTGGGGCTTAGTTGCCAGCTGGGCTAAACCACGACACCTAATAAAAATAAGCCTTGCAGTGATTCTTTGAAAGGTTGTTTATTTTAAAAAAGCTGGTCATGTAGAAAAAAGGGCCTATTCTTGCTTATCTTATCCATTTCTCTATGGGGCAAAGTCAATTTTTGCTGTATTGGCACTGTAGAGCAGGCCACAGGAGGAGACAGAGGTGGAGTTGCTCCCTCCATTGGCAGAAAAAGGCTCAGCTAATTTCTTGCTACAGTAATTTTAACTGCTAATGATGACATAAGTGGCAGAGAGCACATCACAGGAACTGCTCAAACTGGTTTCAGGAGTGAGCCTAGCAGTTAGCAAAATCACCTCTTTGCACTGTAAATAGAGCTTATTTATGTGATACTGTTGACAGAGAATAAGACCCCTCCCCATAACAGCATTTTTAAAATGTCATTTTTGGATAGTAACTCTGCTTTAATATTATGCCAGTGGCACTCTGAAACAGATTTATCATTTTTATTTTATTGACAAGATACTCAGAAGGTCAAAGTCAATCCGTTTATGGTACCATTTTTAAAGATTTTTTTTATTGTGCCAAAGGCAAAGCAATGGTATACAAGACAAATGAGGACAAAATGTAGCATAACAGAGCCTTTATTGCAGTTTTCATAGAACTAAACTGTCAAAGTGATGGTGCAATTCCAATGCAAAATTCAGCTGAATTAATGAAATTGGTTTTTTAAGTAAAAAAGGAGTGCCCTAAGCTTTTCTTTTCTACAGGCAAGAGCCATTTTAGAGAGGGAACACTTGAAAATGCTTCATCTCTAATTAAATCTGGTATCCAATTCCCTCCCCCAGATGTCCTTTCTGGAGATCTGGGCCCAGCGCATGGGACCACATGGAGAGTGTCCTTTGCCACTTCCCAACCCAAGGGAATAAGTGACACTTCAGCAAACCAGCTATGGTCTGACAGAAATGAAAAATTTACCCCATATTAATAAACTTTTAAAGAATGCAGACCCTTGCCAATCACTTCAGTATCACTCAGTACTTCAGAAGTATTAACAAGAACAGGACTTTGGCTCAAGGATCTTTTTGTTTGCCCTAAGTACCTGCTTTCTGAAGACAAAAAAGTCTGAAAGTAAGCATCTCTTTGTACAGTATTTCAACAGAAATCCTGCAAGAGCACTGTCATATCATTAATTGCATTCACTTTCTCAATAATATCAAATACTCCTTTAAATGTAATTAATAACCTTCTGCTCAATATGTATTAGTTATAATCCAAATTCACAAAACACGTTGTGGTCTTACCAGTGATTAACTACTCTGTCTAAACAATGCACATATATTAAACACTGAGATGTGGCTAATTATTTTTCATCTTTCACATAGTTTTGTTTGCAGTAGTTTAGAAAATGCTGTTTTGCATATTAACGTTAGAGGAGTTGAATGCTGCAGATGGGACTTGCAAAGGGCAGGGAAGGACTTGGAGGAGCACAATAGCAAAAAGCATGCAAGGTCAGTAGAGTGGAGTATTCACCCATTAAATTTAACAGTATTTGGGAAAAAAGCCATGCGTTCACTCCCTAAAGAACATATACGTGAGACTCTGACCCAAGCAGCCACCACCTCTAAAGGTGTATTTTATTCTCTATTAAATGTCAGAGTATGTTTATATACCTGTGACTGGGTTTAGTCATGCTTGCAGGCTGTCATCGAGGAGGCAGCAGCACAAATTGATCCACTGTCAGTTCCCCTGGAGCCAGCCTGACGGATTTTGTTCTCACCCTGATACAGATCAGACTGAATCACACTGTAGTCGATGGAGATGCACTGACGCAGAGCAGGAGTGAGCGCAAGCAAAAGCTCACATAGGTTTTGCAGCAAGCCATGATCAAAGCAGTCCCTCAGTTATCAAGTTTCCCTTGTAAAATGGTCCTTATTACAGCCTCATGACAGAATCATTGTAAACTTTAACATGTAAATTGCAGGCCATACTGTATGTTAATTATTATGCCTTTCCTGCAGAAATAAAGGCATTGCTGTTATCACCTGTATCATGAAAATGTTATTTAAAAAAACCCCAAGAATACGCTGCTGAGCCCTGTTGGTTTTACACTTGAGGGATGCCCATTTGTACCTTATGGTGACTGCAGCTACACTCTAATCCAATGAAGCCTTCCTCTTCATTTTTAATTCATGACAAAGTCAGATGCAGATGTCAAGCTTGTGTACAGTGATGAAGTGCTTAATATCACAATTGTCCCCCCTGTTGTATGGAACAATGAAAGTCCACATCCATGTCTTCTGTGGAGTCGCTGTTACTCTGTGGCATGAAGGCTAGATTGCCTTTAAAAAGGAAGTATTTCATTTAATCACCCAGCTCTATTCCTACTGAATTGCATTCAAAGGGCTTATGAAAAAAATGCTGGCTTTTCAGGGAGCTGTGTGCTCACGATTGTTATGACCATTCAAATTTCCTTCAAAACCAAATTAAACTGTGTAGTGAGAATTTGTTGCTCTCAGTTCAGAATATTCTTGGTATCTGATTATTTAGTCTCCTGCAAAAACCTTCTTCCTAAACCACCACCACACTCCATATAGGCAAGCAGCTGTTGCGAAGACATACGGATTTGTTCACTTTACTAGACTTAAAGCATTTTTTTAAAGCCAAAAATTTTGTGTCAGCAGCTTGCTGCAAAGAGACACTGAGTAGTTCCTTTTTGACACAAAAAAGCAAACAGGTAACAACTGTTGCAGCTGCTAAGTAAAATGGCATTAGAGTAACTCTTGATGAAGCAAGTCCTGTGGGGAAAAAACCTATCTCTGTTGAAGTCAGGAGGGATGTTGCTGTTAACGACTGGAGATTGAGATTCACCTGACATTAATGCGCAGGAAGTTGTTATGTGCACATGAAATGAGAGGTAGCCAGGGGGCTTGCTGGGAAGAGGAGAGCCTCCTGCAGAAGGCAGAATCATCCAGAAATATCTTATGGAAAATGCTCAGAAAGTGTATATCTGAACTCGTGTTTCATGCTGAAATATTGTTGTGGACCTGGGGTTTGGCCCTCAGCTAAAGGAAACATCAGTGTGACCATGGCTGGAGAAGACATGCATGTCAGTAGATCCTGGAAGCAGCAGCCCAGAAGTCCATTTTTGGTGGGTTGCTCAGTATTGTACCAGAGGACTGAGGCTCCACACTTATACCGCAAACCAACCAAGTCTGGAAAGGTGCTTTTAGGGCATTACTTTGGGATGCCCCCAGTACAGATCTATACATTTAACACCTTAAACATCTGCTGGCTGGAGCTTATTTTAAGCAGGTTGGTAGCTCTATGGTTTGCAAGCAGCTGAGCCACCTGTGCACTTCTTCGACAGAGGCACTGGTGGAAAAGAGGTTGCTGTAGGGACCACCAGGCATGTGCTATGGGTCCCCTTATCCTGGCTAATGCTCATGGCTGTAGGAGGAAGCACCAGACATATCAGGGAGGGATGCCAGGAAAACTGGAGCAGCAGGCTGAAAACTTGAAGGAAATAATTTGCTAAACCTTTTGCTTTTACTTCTAAAGACAGGTGAGTGCAGGTGTGACAGAACTTTCCCTGTCACTCTTGCTCCCAGTAAATATCAGTGGAGGAAGATTTAAGGAGCTGTGAGATTTTGGAGTTTTGCTTTGAATAGCGGCTGCAAATCAAATAATATCAATAGGTGATGGCAGCTAGAAAACCCTTAAAGAAATATAGTCCACAAGCCTGAGGTACATGTTTGTTTTGGGCTAAGAGGTGCCAGCCGCGCAATATATTTAAAGGGCATACTAAAGCTCTGGGAAATAGCAGATGGATTGCAAAATAATTTTTGTGTGGAGAATAAATGAAAACCCAGTGGCTGATCAAGGATATACTAACCGACAGCACCATTTTGCAACGTGTTGTAATTGTTCTGTGGTGAGGTAAGGTATATGCTGAGATTCAGCTTGCTTTCTTGCAGTCATCCTCCACATTGTGGAAGCCCAGCTGGAGCTTTCCCCCCAAGCAGCAGCGAGCCCCAAAGCTGGAAAGTGGGGCTGTCCACTGGCTTTCATATGGCTTTGCTCAAAGGCAGAGAGAGGAGGTGCTGGGGAGCTTTTGAAGCACGACATTTGAAAATATGCACACATAGGTATATCTAAGTATGTGCATGCATATATAAGTCACAGAATGGTTTAGTTGGAAGGGATCTCAAAGATCATCTAGCTTCACCCACACACCATGAATTTTTATATATATATATATACACACATATATATATTTCAACTTATGTATGAGAATGCTCATATTTTTGACATTTGTATGGCATACAGTAAATTTTTGAAGTCCCTCCCTGGCAGATTTTCAGATTTCTACTTTTTGTTTCTTACCCTCCATATTGGAACAAAACATTTTCCAGACTGTTTGAATTTCACTTCACAGGAAAATTATGAAAGATTTTCATTTGGAAAAATCAGTCCAAAATACCTACGCTATTAAGCCATAACTCTAAATTAGTTGCAGACAAGGGATGTGTTCGCTTTATTCTCTTTCTGTTTTAGAGACAGTAGGAAACCTTTTAATCACTAGCCACTTCCATGCCCAGTGGCTGCATTCCACTGATATATCAAAGCTCAAGTGAAAAGTTCTGAAGCTTTCAACCTGTCAGTGCCATCCACTTCCCCACATTATGATTTACCATATGCTGAAAGAGAGTTTGAGCCTAAAAAGAAGGCGTATGTTGGGAAAGGGAAATTCTTTCCAAGCTCTTAACGGATGTGTTCAAAATAATAGAAGAAAGCTCTTATCTGACAAGATTTACAAATTTCTTTTGGTGGATGCAAGTTCCATGTAAAATATAACCTATTAATATATAAGGCATTTGTAGCTAAGAAACATCCAACAGCTTATGAGAGGTGAAAGTTGCTGCTTAATTTCACCAGTACTTGCTAAGATTTTAATGCAATTATTCTGCATGCTGATGACAAAAATTTTAATCCTAAAGGTATTCAGAGAAAGAAATTTGCTGTGCATGTGAAAGTGATCACTCCATAAAAATGCTTGAATCATGTGTGCTCCTTTGGTATAAAACATAATAATTTCATAAAAATCTTTGATAGCTAATAAATAAAGCTATTCTCAGGTAATTCAGAAGCAGAAGAACCTCCTACTTAACTGAAAAGAAAGAACATTGTATAAACACTGCATACTCATAGTGGCTGGGTCTTGAACAAGTCATAATGAGATCATAAGACAAAACCGATAGAGGTAAATGAACCATTGTGTAAAATGAATATAATTATAGAAAATTTGACCCAGGAAGAAGCTGAGCACCCGCTGAAAAGAAAAAGCCATTTTTCTTACATATTATTTGTACTAATAACAGACAGAATTAAGAAGGAAAATCCAGCCAAGCAGGAACATGGTTTTCTAGAAATCTGCTGCTTAATGCTTCCCCTTAGATATAGCACTGTTTTGAAAATAAGGCATATTCTTATAACCCAGTGAACTCAGCAGACAAAGACTCTTTCATACGTATGTCTTACAAAGTAAGCACTCTTCTTTCTTCTTTAGACTGTTCAACTCTGGGGATCTGCTACGTTTGGAAGCAAAACGCAGCTTGCAATTCATCCTCCTTCAGTACCTAAGTGTGGTCCAAGCGCCAAGGATAGAGGCAGCTATGTGGGGAAAGATCCCTTTCCTCCTTCCCTCAGTCCCATGAATGCTTTATACAACACCCTTGATATTTTGTACTTAAGGCATATGTAACTGAATCTCTCACTAGAGATTGCTCCGATCGGGAAGGACTGGGAAACTTATTGCTTAATTCTTAGGGAATTTTGCCATTTGGGGGATTTTTTGGGGGTGTTTTGTTGGTTTTTTTTTTCATGCACAGAGGTGATAGCATGAGACCCTGAGAGAAAATGTAATTGAAAAAATCCTCCTACAATCTCAAAATATTGTCTATATAATGCATCCCAGTTTCATTTGCTTGGGAACAAGGTCACTCATCATCCTGGTCTTCTGTGGAGCAATATAGTATTGATAAACCAAGGGCCGATGTTCAGTTCCAGAGAAAACAATTATTTATTTATGCTAATATTTCTTATTTTGAGCTGCATTTTTAACTTGTGGTTTATAAAGGAGAAATTTATTATATGAAACCTTGCTTCTAGCCAGTGTTTCCCCTGAATTGTTTGCAGAACAATGCAGTACATGCAGGTCACAAAGAAGGATGTGAAAAAAAGCAGACATGCATTTTGCACAGGGCCAGAAGAGGTATCAAGAGGGGCCGATAATGTAGCTGACAACAAGAGGTCCCTGCGAGAATCATGAACAAAGTCTGAGGAACTTCTGGCCAGTTTAATGTGGAGTTTGGAGCACTGTCACAAATGTGCTGAAAGATGCTTTCTTCAGTGTTCCATAGGTAGAGAGAATGAAGAAACTGACTGTTTATTCTCAGGGACAACACCACATGCATGGTCAACTGACCTGGAGGAGCCAGGAAGTTACTCGCAAGAGTGTCCTTTAAAATATTTTAGTCTCCAGAACTCACTATCTGTTATCTCTCATTAGTGTGAAATTTGCTCACAAATAATATGGTAGGCACAAGAGGGACAATGCATGATCACATGGATAAAAATCAATGGGCAGCTGGACAGGACAGGTGAAGCCTGTAGTTCCCCTGCTTTGCAAAATACAGCTTAATCTACTGAATGAGCCAATTAGAAAAAGCAACAAAGCCAAATTGTGTCAGTTACTCTATTAAATTTTACCAGGTCTTGTCCTCACTAATTCTGGCTCAGCTTCAGAGCCAGGAAGGCTGAAACTCTGAATATAGAAATCATCTACCATTGCTGCGTCAGGAGAGAATTAAAAACCTCATAAATTTCCTCCAGTTATCTCTAAGTTAATGATGATGCCTTTAAGGACTTCTGAGCAATCAATAAAAGAAAATTATAATTTTTGTTATTGATTGGTCTATTTTGCTCTCATTTCCCAGAACAAAAAAGTGATAAATGAAAAGGTTCTTTCTTACCTCCTAATCTCACTTGGACATACACTTGCAAATATAGCTTTTCTAAATAACAGTACCAAAAGCAAACTCACATGTTTTGATTTTAAAACCCACTGGGCTCTATTCAGATGGAAATTTGATTTCCATGGTTTACCCCTTTGAGATCTGGAGCGATTTCCAAGCCTTCAGTGCGATGCAGGCTAATTACAGTTTGAGAGCCACACATTTTTCCAGACTGCTCCCACAGCAATTGCTGAATTTTGGCTACATTTCCCAGCAACTTCTTCAATTTAACTCTGTATATGGGTGATAGAGAGCTGGGGAAAGTGTTGCCACTAACTTATTGTCAGTGCATCCAGAATTCAGCAGACTGGTGGAAAGATAAGGGGAATCTGACTGAAGGCAGCTTAGCATGCGTGTGTCCTGGGTGTGATTTAGTTCCTAATTTATGCAGGGTGATGAGGCAATTTTTCCTGCTGTTGTTTTGCTATTATTCATTGCTATTATTCATTTCATTCACTGCCACAATAGTGGTTTCGGCAGTCACACACTCGTCACATGTTTATAATGGGCTTTTCTGTCAGGGTTTTGACATTTAGAAAGAATGGTTTGGTTTGTTCTTGCTTTTGGAGTAAGGTTTTATGTATTTCTGTTCTGCAGCAGTGTACATGGACGTGCTCCACTTCCCAGCTAATGCACAAACCTGGAAGGATCTTACCACCTTCCTACCCAAATTCAGGTCATCTTTGACCTTGTCCTTCATCCTGTCATGGGCTGCCCACTTTTTGAAACCTGGAGAGAGCTGATGGAAAACTGAACATGCAACAGCTTCTGCTATGGATGTAAAAAATCCTTTTCATGCATTATAGCACTTTGAATGGATTAAAAAATATTAAAATAAAAGGTCATGAGCTAGAAATAGTCATCAGCCTGCCTGGCCAGGTTGGTAAGAAAAAGCTGTGCACTCCCAACTGTGGAAGGGCAACATTAATACATTTCTAGAAACCAAGCTTATCAGCAATCCTCACTATTTGTTTTTTTGGCATTTGAAAGGTATGGTTTCTGTACATATAGTCATAATTATCTTAAAAACTAATATGCACCAGTGCTTTCCTCCTATAGAAACAGGATGGTCACAGTTTCAACCAGCAGGTTCCCTCAGTCATGGTGGGGGGGTATTTCAGGGGAATCTTGTACATCTAGTTGTAAAAACATCAGCCTCTGTGTGTCTAGCACATGAATGAGATCTGTTGATGCCTATTCATGCCATGAAAGAGCAAGGCTTTTAGTTCTTATACATTAAACCCTCCAGATAATTGCATTTACGATTTTTATTTAGACAAATTTAGTACCCATTCATGGTTCTAACATGTACTGATTTTTCTGTTTGTTTAGAGTCATCTCTGCTTTGGTTGCTCCACAGATCTCTGCTTGTTTAAGAGTAGTGGAAGCTTTCATTAAAATAGCAAGGTTCCAGGAATCAATAAGGACTTCAGCTATAAGCTGCTTTTTGATATAAAAGAAAATCCAGTTCAGCTGGTATCAGATGAGTGTTCATTACCTTTACGGCTGCTACCTGTGCTATCTTTTGGGATGTAATTATGATAATAAGAAAAAACATCTCCATAATTATATGTGCGTGAAGCAAAATGCCTTTCTCTGGCCATCCAGCTAGAGCTGTAGATACAGAGATGCATGCTTACAGAGGACACAGGGGATTAAGGAGGCATCGAAATAAACATGAGACAATTGTTGCCGCATATGGTGCATATTATAGACAGATGTGTTTTGATCGGGATCAGCTATGCAGAAGATAGACCAACTGATTTTTTCTCATTTACACTGAACTAACTTTGATCACAGTGTAGTATCATGTGTTTTAAAATTTATGCTCATTTAAAAACGACTCCAAATGTGCTGGAGGGATTTGTGTCCGTATAAAGTCGTTTGAGCCAGGAAACAAGCTCCACCCCTCAATAGCTGGGCAGGCTATGTAGAGAGTTTCTCACACAGGGATGGTCTGGGGTGGGATGGGGTTTTCCTTCGCCAAAGTCAGTGTGGTGCTGGTGGTGTTTACAGGGGGTGTAGCAGTGGCACTTTCTAATTCTTTAGGAAATAAAGAAAGGAAAACAAGATTACTTGACAGATTATTCTCGATGGGAACTATTCTCTTTCCTTTTTAGGCACTGATGACACAGTATAGGTAATTCTCACCAGACAAGATGAATCCAAGTAACAGGCACTGACGATGCAGTATAGGTAATTCTCACCAGACAAGATGAATCCTAGTAATTTTTTATTTCCATGGAGCCATTTTCATGCTGAGATTTCAATTCTACTCCTCCACCTCCTTCTTGTCTGATAACAGTGGAAGTAGACTTTTAGCTTACAAAATAGTTATACCTTTTATTGAAAAAGATGGTTTAAAACCAGCATTACTGAAGGAGAAAGTAGCAAGAACTTAATTCTTTTGCTGGGGAATAATTCAACATAAAATGTTATCCATAAATAAAACAAGGCGAGTATAGGAAAGGATGCACTATTTCAGGTTTTATTTCATCTTTCTATTATCAAAATCAGACTCAGTTTTGCATTCTTAATTGGTAATTGGCAAATAACTGTAATTTTCATCTTAAGAAGATAGGCTAGAAACCACTGTTCACAAAAACCCTACAATATAACAGTTGATCAATTCTTCATTACACTTGATGTATTCAGCTTACCACAGTAATTTTGTTTGCAGTTTGAGCTAAAAAAAAAAAATAAAAACAAAACCAAAACAAACAGCAAAAATCTACTCAAGCAATTTCAGATTGGAAAGCCATAACACAAATTAGTACACAAAGAAACAGCAGGCGATCAATTTATCATTTGTTACTTTATTCTTTAGCAATTTGCAGTCATTGCCGAGTTGCTTTTGAAACCTGAAAAATTTGATTATGTGAAACCTGGTGAATGACAGGCATTGGTCAGTTCTGTGTTGTGTTTTATGAGTCGTTTGGAGAACAGAAAGTTTGTACAGGTAGATCTGTCTGGCATCTGCTAATATCCTGCACAAGCACATATAGCTAAACCTTAGACTGGAACCCTGGCAGCTCTACTTCTTTTGTTTTCCAACCCAGTTCAGTGAAGGCTTCTCACTAAAGCAGGTATATGCCATTTCAAAAGACACACCATGGACCTACATCTCCAAACCAGCGTGTGAGTCAGCTGTGGTCCCATGTGCAAGACTGACGCATCTCCCACAGTATCCACTGCATGGGTGAATATTACAGAAACCTGAAGATGTTTTTAACCACATGGTTTGAATAACACACCTGTCAGCTCATTAATGAAAACAGATTTGCTGGTGATAGACTGAGAAGTGGTGGGTACCACATGCTGCTGTGCAGACCTTACACCTATTCACATTTATTCACAGGTGACCACAAGGCGGCTTTCTATTTTTCATCTTCTACCATGTTCGTCTTTCTGCATTTGGAAACGAGGATCCCATTTGCGGAGATTAAGCACACAGACTCCTGCAGAGTTCCATGCCAAAAGCTTCTTTACTGTCGGAGATTTCTTTTCTATCCCTCTCTTCCAGTTTGTTACACGTTTATACAGACTACACCTTTTGTTCTTGTGCTACTAACAGGATTGGCTGGATTTGAACATCGCCACCCTCCGATTGGCCACTATGTGTTACCCTCTGGGTGGCCACTCCCCTCTATGTTCAGGCCCAGCCCAGGATGCTCTGGCTGATTCCAGGATGTTCGAGCCCAGAATGTTCTGGCCGATCCCAGGATGTTTGGCCTAGCCCAAAACCCTTTACATGAGCACCCATTAACATTTTTTTAGCCTTTATGTTGAACCGAGTTGTATAAATATTGTTTGCAAGCAGTGGGTATGCTCAGAGAGGCATTAGATGCGCTTAGAGCAGTTTGCAGTATAGACCAGGCAGAAGAGCAATGAAAGGCAAACAAACATGAGAGGGAAAGTGACCTGGGGACATCTGCTGGGTTTGTGCTGCGCTGGCAGATTTGGAGCTGGCTGGTTTTCCCTGACTTGAAGCAGGGTCTGGCATGTGCTGGGGCAATGGCCTGAGCACTTGAATATTCTGTGGCAGATTCCTCACCCACTGAAACTGCTCCCTTTGTTATAACTTTGTTAACTATAGTGTTAACTATAAATAAGGATGTGCTAACTTTCCCATCTTCCAAAGCTGTTTGCCTCCCTTTTAATTTTCTTTGCACTGATGCATATTCAATTATGTTTACAAAATACATAATTTCAACAAGAAAACCTACAGGTCTGATACCAAAATATTCTGCTGCCTCATGATATCCCTGCAGAGCAGAAACCAGAGAGCAGGATATTAAAACCAGTTCTTTGCCACAACTTCTGCTTATTGACTGTAATGAGATGGAAAACATCTCCTTTTTTTTTTCTAGGCAACAGTTTCTGACAGAAGCACTTAGCTGTGGGAGGTGGTTTCACAGATGAGACTTCTGAAGTGGATAAGATAGGTGCGAAGTCCCTAAAAGGCAAGGTTTACCTGCTGTCACTTGCTCCCATTAGTGGGAATTTAGACATATCACTGCCTAGCCTCCCAGTTGTAGTGGCCTTTGCCCTCCTTTGTTTCTGACCCATATGCTGTGCAGCAAACAAAATTGCTCCTCATGGACTATCAAACTGAACTCTTTGGATAAGTGCATTCACTTGTTTTAGAGGTGGACTAGGTATGAGTAAACGTCCTTACCGGACTCTCACTCTCACCCCTTGTTATGTAAGCAACCTTTACACATAAAACCTCATCTGTGAATAGAGTTCAGAGACAAAGAGTAGTCAAAAATAGTATCATATTTTTGTATGTATAGTAGTATCAAAGCATCAAAGTATCATAATCTCAAAGAATTTTCCTACCTGTGTGATTCTTAAGTAATTCTGTTTCTTTTGAAAAAACATCACTGAATTGCTTTTTTGGGTTTTAGGTTAGTGTTTGTGGGTTTTTTTGGAGTCTTTTCCACTGGCTAGACTAATTCTGCAGTTGATCATGTTTGGCATGTTTCGTTCTCAGTGGTCCAAAAATCAGCTTTTCATCACAGCAGTATGCAGCATAAGGCTTATTGTCTCTCATTCAAAGAACACTGTGGATAGGTCTGTGTTTCTGTTTGACAGACACCAGAAGACCCAATGCTCAAGCCTGCAAAGGCAAATCACACTGGGATCGCAAGTCTGAGATAGGCTATTTTCCCTTTCCACTTCAGCCCCCACCCTTACCCTGCCTCCAACTCACCCTTTGGGCAGGAACTGCAACTCTATTTTACCCCGCATATTACATTCAAACATGGTGTGAAAGAAAAGTCAGGGTCCAAATTTACTGTGAAGGTCTTTGCTAGCTATATTTTAACCTTTCATTCTTTTTCTGTTATGCCACTGCAAAATTGTAGGCCTTGTCCTTAGACAAGTTTTTTTCATCTGTTCTATTATTTGCTGAAATAAGTGTTTAGTGTCAAGGAAAGCACTAACATCTAGGCTATTTCCTTACATAACATGTAGATTCAGCAGCATGGCTCAATATTAATAACAACTGAATGGCTAAATCCCTGCAAACTGGGATAAAAGCTTGCCCCTAGGGATCCAGCAAACACACTTAAATCACTGAATTATCTTAATTCTAAAATAGCCTTCCAGCAGTATCATGGGGGCAGGCTACACTTTGAGTTATTTTGCTGTATCTGGAATTTTGAGGCTATTTCAGAGGCAAACAGGCACAATGAAAAGTAGAGCTGGCCAAACATGTGAAGACTTGAGATATAAAAGGATTAACAGATGCTAATGTTCTACATTTTTCTTCTGCAATAAGTACAGAGAGCACCCAGAGCTAACCAGAAAGGGAAAGACTGCATGTAGGAGAAACAGAAAGACACAGCTATAGTACTGTGCTGTAGTAAATTTTAAAAAGGCAACTGTTGAACAGATGTTACTGGCACATGGAAAATCTAGTGAGTAGATAATTTGCAATTCACCAGTCCAGTGAGGAAAAGCAACTTATTTGAATCTAAAATTAAACCTTTCAGTATATCCAGAGAAACAGAATCTCTAAAATCACAACGAAAGACTGATAGTACTCGAAAGTCAGTCTAAATTCCTCTTCAACCTGAAATTAAGTGTCTTGGAAGCAGGGGGCATTGAGTCATTTCATTTGCAAATGCATTGAATGAAAATATTTCACTTTAAGAAGAATAGGCTTCTTTTTCTCTAGGCCAAGTTTGTCATGTTCAAAATGAAACTATGGTAGATCTTGCTGAGTAGAGAAAAATGTTGCCAATGCCATTTTAACCCAAGCTCTGCTCACTTGAGACATTCTCCTGAGGGCGATCAGTTCATGAGGTTTGCTCCAAGGAGCACAATCTCTGTGCTTTTGTTTTCCCTATCTCAACTGCCTTCATTCACATGAACTGCCCTGTATGATGAGCCCATATCTTTTATTTTTTTTAATCTGACTATGGGACAGCCAGACCCAAAATACAGGTCTCCTGCGAAAAATATATCCCCATCACATTACAAGCTGGAAGTTACACAGCTGCTATTGCTCTGGTGTCAGAAAAACAATGCATGCACACAGCATAAATATATAGCAGAATGAAATATGTCTTGGCATGGCACTTATCCCAACCCTGATTACCCGGCGTAGAGCACAGAGGCATTTTAGCATAAACAGTGCTAAAAAGAGGGTCAGCCTACTGCTTTTCATGATAATCCTTATCTCTAAACTATTGCTGTAGCATCTACAGGGGAACATGAGGCAGGGAGACTGCTCCAGTCTCCTGGTGGTTCTTCTATAATATAGTTATTTTCCTGTCCTTTACCTCAAGCAAGGATGTCTAATTCTGATTTATCTCCCATATTCCACATGATCAGCCACATAAATAAATGACTCCCCTAACTGTGCACCCAAAACGCTCTGGATCCATGTCTCTATGTCACGAAATATATCTATCTCAGTGTCCCTATTCTATGCAATATTTTTATGTATTTCTTCAACAGGAAGACACGATCTTCATCTTCATCTGCCCTTAGAGATAACTGGCTTTCCTACATTTTTGCACCTTTTTAGTTTGCAATTCTTCTTAGTTACCATGCAAATATATTCATGTTGCCAGCAAGTCTGATCTGCCATTAGAGCCTCAATCCCTGACACGGATAACACAATGTAGGTCTGACTTGAAGTGGCCATCTGAACCAGTTAATTTCTGTACTTCTCTTGAACTCGTTTCTTGATATTTGTTACTTATTCATTATGACTCCTTGACTACAAAGAATACATCAAAGCTGAATATTTCTCTTTAATCAGGGACCAAAAACATTATCACTCTGATCACAGGATTACAGCTTTCATATTTTCTTCTCAGACCTATTCTTGGAATGTGTCCAATCATTTAAAATCCTCTTCTAAGGAAGGAAAAATGATCTTTCTCTTTCAAGGCAAACCTTTTCTTAGGATAGTCCACTGAGTGCATGGGTATATGCCAAAAATGACACAGATTTTTATACAGACTGAATCTTATTTGCAATAGTAATTTGCAGCATTTTTGCATTGCCAAAATCCTTTCAAAGATTTCTTACAGCAGCAGGTTATTTTGGCTGTGATTTCAGGAGAAATGGCTCTTTGGAAAAGGCTCTGCAAATAGTCATTAGGCTAAGTCTCCTCTCCCAGGACAGGAGGATGTAAAGAACTGAGATGTCATCATACATGTTGTCGTGGTTTAAGGCCTGCCACACAGCCCACTCACTGCCCCCCCACCTCCTCCCTCGGCTCCCGGAGGGATGGG